>JAUMHH010010569.1:0-25596 GCA_032359455.1 Chlamys rubida
CTCATTGAAAAAGATAAAGATTTTTTTTATAAAACTCGCGATTGAAAAATCCTCCATCTGTGACCCGTTCATCAGTTCAGTATAGTAAAGTTGTTTAAAGCCTACTTTACTTAAAGACAGCATAACGCTTACTTTTTTGACTTTCGTGTGTTCAAAAATATTTAAAACAAAGCTTAATATTCCATGTATAGATATTGAAATCGAATACCGTTGGACAGGAAACTCGTTTTTGTTGTTGTCATCTTCTCAAAAATAATTTTTTAATAAGAAGCTGTAATCTGTCGTTTAAGCTGTCTATGCTTTGGACAACCTGTCTCTGGTGTCTAACAAGAAACATGCACAACATCCCAGACGAGATTTTCATGTTTTCATAAGAAAAATAAACATCTCAATAAAGCATACCTCTTTGAGAGTGTTCCCTGTATATGAGGTTCGCACGTTGCACGTTACTAGGTCTATCTCTGCATCAGCTATCATCTGACTATCATCCGGGAGATCGTTTTTAGACTATCGTCCTCGCAATAAGGCATTCTGTTCGATATATTTTCAGAGGTGTTATTTTGTGGGTTCAAATATTCATGAAGGGGCCCATTCGGAATACCCTTTCGTCATTTTCTGCTAGGCTAGCGAGCATAGGCGATGTGTTCCGAATGGAAGGGGCCAATACTAGTAACGTTCCGAGAGATTCCGAGTAGATAAGACGACTCGATTCAACAGAAATATAAGAACATGGGATTTGACAACTTCTTAGCGGGAGATTTACAAGATCCTCTTCATGCTAAGTACATGCACAGTAAGAAGTCGATTTCACTTCAGGATCATATTACAATTTCTTATCACCTGGCTATTGATGTCATAAAAAGGAAGCAGCAGACCTTAAAAAAACACAGGAAAGTAGAGAAACTATGATACTGTTTGAAATCAGGGATCCAGAGTCTAGCTGTTACACACATGGATGCTTTAACGTTTGACATACAAAAAGCGACAATGCATTACAGCATGACATTCAACAAACTGAAATGTCGACTTTAATGATAGTTACATTTGTCTGTTTAATAGTCAATCACATTTTAAATATAATTTATGTCATCTAAATAATTATGCTATATTTTATATATAGAGGCAGTACGTTCGTAAAATAATAAAAGAAACCTGACTTGTTCTAACCTACAAATCTCCTCTTAGTCCAACCAGGCGTGTGTCTTACATCATATTAACAGCTATGGTCGTTTAATACAAGGACGTGCCAGGTTTTGGTGGTGGAGGAAAACCGGAGTACCCGGAGAGAAACCACCGACCTGCGACTAGTACTTGGCGACTGCCCCACGTAGGCTTCGAAGCCGCAATCAAACGCCTTACTACTAACCCATCCCCTATATATTAACAAAATGACAAAATAGTATTACTGCCAAGAAGCAACATTTTGCTGAAAAATATATCTACAAATAAAATAAGTGTAAGAACGTATATTATTGGGCATCGCCATGACACAAGACAAAAGTTGGCAAAACTTGTGCTCAATCCTAATTGTCCTTATTTACGACAATACAAATATGTTTAAACTAAAGGTGTATACAAAGACCCAGCAGATAGGAAATAGTTCATCGTGTAAGGAACAGTACATATATAGTGTTGTTGCAATGGTTAACAGATGACATTTGGTTGCTTTACTATAATCTCCACAAATGTATCGCCATCATAGGCGTACCTAATCGATAACTGGGAAAGTAATAGTCTATAACCCGTGTCTGACATCCGATGTATGATACAACATGTCATACCTAGTTATGAAACGACATACATCGTTGTTAGGTGTCAATCTTGGCGTGCCTAGTTACAATGTAGACAGAATATTGAGCCAATCGGGATGTGCCGCACAGTTCTAACACTAGACATCGCTTCTTGTCATCAAGTGCAGTAAACCAACTCAACAAATAAAAACTCGATATCTTGTATTTAAAGTACACTCACTCCATATTACGATGATTGGATGCTATGTATGAACAATTTATCTACTACATACATGATTTGTACTGGTGTCTGCTGTAATGATAAACTCGGTCGAAACATTACTTAGGGCGAAACAGGCTAAAATACAATATTTCTTTCATATAAAAATATAAACAGTTTAATGACACTGTTATGTTAAATCTAAAAATAACATTGTTATAACCTGTGACGGCTGCTCGAAGGCATCTCGTGGGATTCGCATTACAGAACTACACATGGACCGTTACATTCAATACAGATGAGTGAAATTTACACTAAGGACAATTTCAGATAATAGATATACAATCTATTGGTCCATGATAAAACGAAAAAAGTTTTAATATTTTCACATTGTAAACTTAGAACAATTGATTCAAAATAAACGGCAATAACTGTGTACCCTATAAGACACTGATTTTTGCCAATTACGCTTAAAACGGCTTTTTGGAATCTATTAGAAATTCTATCATGAACAGTGTTGTGTTGAGAGAAAGGAATATTTTTTCACCCGAGGCGTATCACATTGTTGTCTGTTTCAGTCACTTGTAACGCATAGGTGTCAACTCAGACTTTCCTATGGTCATCCGAAAGTATGACCAGACAATCTGGGACTCAAGGGTAAACAAACTACGTTTAATTCAGCAGTCGTGTGATGAAACGCGATCAAGTACAATGAACACAAGACAATACCGAAGTGACACCAATTCGAACTCAAAAACTATAAACTAGGGCGAAATATGAGCAAAGGAAAGATTTAATCGAGAAAAGACCAGGCGTTCCGGAAGAGTGTGCGTATTCTGCCTCATCGACGACACCCGCTATGTTAATTTAAGTCGAATCCAACAAATGTCACGGCCTCGCATCAAGAAATCAGATAGTGACAACAAAACCAATTAGAGGGACGATGTACATTGTATTAACAACACCAAACATGCATACTATATTTTAATAAAATAATTTCGAAGTATAATTATACCGTTTTAATTTGCGTGATGAAATTAATACAATAACATATATTCATAGTAAAAAAAAGTAAAAAAATTGCCTGCCTATGCTTGCGATACGCATACTGATGAATTGTTAAATTCATGCATATTTTATTCACTAAATGACTATATAATTATATCAACAAATCAAGCAATATTCACTAGCCTATAGATGTTTGCTGTTGATTATATATCTTTATAAATGTCAAAACATTTTTATTTTATAAATTGGTTCTGTCGATTCATCAGAAGACACACTCAATGTTTTGTAACTTGTGTTTTCAAAGCAAAGCGAACGCCAGTAACAGTCAATTTAAAACTTAAAACTGCATGTAACAAGAAGATAAAGGTAGCAGGCCTTTTTGTAAATATGTCTGACTTGCAACTAAAATGCAAACTTTTGGCAAGTAAATACGCATGTAGCCAGTTAGTGATTGCAACTCTGCAGACAAACTTCAACTCTTCTGAGAAGCCGGAAATCGTAGGAATTATTTTATGCACGTAAACCTCGGGGTTGTTGGTTTGTGTTTAAGGCGAAACGGCCCACGATAAAAGAAAGTCAATTTGGCTGAAAGGGCAAAAACGAAACTCAAATGACTCTACAAATATAAAAAGCAACTTCACGGCTAGATTTGGTAAACTCTTACAGTCAATAAAGCAGTTTAAACGCTATATTGTTTTTAACGAGGCCTATTTACTTGATGTACTTAATAAAAGTTGTCATGGGTCTTGTTTAAGATATTCTTTCATGTCATGAACATAGAAATAAATATCACGAACCTATTTTAGATTACCACACGTGAACATGAAATGGTCTACAGTGAATAATTTATCACATAATGTACTGTGTTATCCAGTGAATATACCCATGTCATATTTTTCTGCGTATTAACCCATGTAATATGACCTTTCAGCCCTGTGATTGGTTGTAAGTTTCAATTGTTTCAATTGTGACGTCACGCCTAGGACAAGAACATGACGTCACAGACTTTCGCGCTTGAGTAAAAATGGCGGCTTTTTACATTTCAAGGTTGCATGAAAATTGTTGATTTACACGAATAAATGCCACAAATCTTGATTATGTGATAAAAAGGATCTTATACTCGTTTTCATTTCATATAAAATTTATGAAACTCGTCACGAATTTTTCATTTTAGCTCGCCATAGGCTCGTTAAATTAAATCACAAAGGAAACCATATGGTTGGTCTTCACCCTTAAATACTATTGTTTCATTGATAATGACACCATTTACTTCATAAAAGTTGGATATATAAGTTTATGATTCACATACTATGTCCATCGTTGTTGCAATTTAGGTTTTAAAAGATTCATTGTATGAAGTCTGCAAATTTCATATTGGTTTGGCGTTGTGTAAGCGCTGATTTTGCCGCCTTATCTCGCATTCATTCCAACCGATTGCAACATCTCAGCATCACCTGATACACAGGAGAGGTTAACAGGACAAAAAACAAGTTCAATTAGAACTATTTTGTAAGACACCGATGCTTAATTTAATATCCTCCATAAAGATCTAATTTAATAGTCAGTTTTGAGATACCCTTGTTATCGCTTTGGAGAAGACCCCAGCTGACAGAAGAGTGAGGTAGAGCTCAGGACGTTACTGTGTGTGCTAATTGGTGAATATATATGTACACCAACGTAACTGTAAGAACATTGCCAGCTCAAACCATAATTGTTTTATTTATTTATTGCTAGTGTCTCGCCATGATGCTTCGTAAATTCGGTAAGCATGGTGTGAGTACAAGTGTACTCTACCACTTAAACAAAACAATCAGCACTATATTTTGGAATAAATTTCATGCATTTTTTTTCAGTGTTCACTTTTACTCAGCGAGTGATAATTAGATAAGACAGTTACTAAAGCCAGCATTGGTGTAAATTGTTTCCTGAACCCTGCCGTTGTCAATGACTTCACTTAAGCAATTAACAGGCAATATATCTACTCTTTTGATTGACTTAGGTCCATGGTTCCCTCATGGTGTTGTTTGTTATATCTTTTATAATTGCAGATGAACAATTAAATAATGTTCTAGAACATGATTTAACTAAGATATTCGAAATGAATGTGAACCCAAAACGAAAATATTATATCTGTTTTGAAGGAATAGGCGAAAATTACTTGAGATGTAGACAGGACAGCATGCGTTTTGAACAACCGATTCAAAGTTATCTTTGCGTTTGACCCTTAACAAAAGCCTGTCCCTGTTATAGTCTCGAAATGAACCAGGTCATGAGCTGTTGGGCAGGATGTTTTCTGTATGCTGTCTTAACTTATCACCAATTGTAAATTTATAAAAGAATTATCTTTTTTTTGTCTGACTTCAAGTACATTTGAGACCAATTAGTCAATAACTTGAACGTAAACCACACAGTTCTATTTTTATTACTCAGTATCTTTTACGCTTCTCAAAAACTCAATTGGATTATTGAAACCATATCTCAAATTCCAGGACGATCTCCTATTGCTGTTTGGGTCTGGAAAGTATCTACATCGGTCAGGGGGGCTACTTAGAAGGGATAGTCACTGAAGTAGATATACAATGGTGTACGACCACAAAGGTTTATATTATTGTGTAGTTGGTGATATTTGCGGGGTATTCGATGTCACCAAAGATAGCACGAAACTTGATACCAAGCGAATATTAATATTAATAATAATTAATAACGCGAGGTTACCGCTTTATCACCACCTAGTTGGTAGGTCATCTCAAAGCGGTTCACAAATTAGTATCCGTGGTAATAGGGTCTTTGCAACCAGTCAATATCTTTATGAAATCCCTGGGAAGTATAATACCAAGAATATACGGAGATAAAGTAAAAACTTGTTTATCCTTTTACTCCTAAACACTTACAAAATAAAGCATGTCGCCTAACTACAAAAGTACATTCTTGAGCGTTAAACCTTTACCAGGAAAGGTTCTGCAAAATAGGTATGATCAGGACAACCGCGAAATTGTAGCACCGCGACATTAAATATCTATACAGTAAGCCCATTGCGAGACTCTACACAGATGTAAAATCACTCCATTATATACAAAGTACATCATATAATCATTCAAGGGGAAATATAATCACTTAAGAAATCTGTACGGTACAATTGGTACTCTACAACATTGAATTCTACGATGGGGAGTTATTATCGAAAGGACCGAATACAAATGAAAAATATCATTTCACTTTAAATGAAAGGTAGCTGGAAATAGTGCAATACAAGTGTATTATAGATAGAGGATCTTACATGAGTGTCTATGTCATATTGACTATATTAAACGAGTTCAATAATTTGATATGACACGAAACTTAGGCGAGTGTCATATCAAATTATTCAACAAGCTTAATAAATTCGAAATGACAAAGACACGATTCTAAGATTATATCTATCACATACTATTCATAATTTGCACGAAAAAATCGAACAACAATTATGTGTTATCAACTGACTTTATTGGGTAACAACCAAAGTACTGCGATCATAGCATTTTCGTCCCGCGCAGCGCAAAACAGTTCAGGATTTTGTTTTATTTTATTTTAAAATAATGAACAATTTTTAATGCAAGGAAATTGATAACGACAAAGTAAACATTTCAAACTTATTCTAAATAACAGCAAATGTATCATGTTGTAGAGTAATTAGAAGTAGTACCTGTGTGTCTTTCAACGGTTTTGACCAATCGCAGCACCTTAAGGTTTTGTTAAATGTGTATAAAACATATGTATGACATGGCCGTATGACATAGTAAAATGGGTCAGTTATGTGATAAACAGGTTTATGTTCTTGTATAACAGAATCAATTTGAAATTTACTTTACAACAATCTATGCTAAATTGTTGTTGTAATATATTCGATAAACGACGACGACATCAAACCGTTCAAATTACCCATTGGATTTTACTAAACAGTGGTAATTTCCTCTCTATTATGAAAAAAACAGAATGTGCACTTAGTGAATTTTAGGGACGTGCTTAAGGCACACTGAAGCAAGACATGGAAGAATCAGGCAAGTACTTTCAAATTAACAGTGTCAACAGACACGTGTTCATATTATAAACTTTACACAATTAACAGATTGGTTACGGTGTTGTAAATTAATTTGGCTGGCTAAATAATGGAGTAGAGAATCTTGATGAATGGAAATGCCCTATTCACAAATTGAATAATTAAAATTTTAATTTCCCAGTGAGCGTCTTTGGAAAAGGTGTTGCATAATTAAATTTCAATGAAGCATGTATAAAATGGAAACTAATTCGGGGGACGTAAATATTTTATAATTGAGTCAATTTATCAATGACGCTTATTACCATTGTGCAGTTTTTACTCTATATATACGTGGTAACAGTGATGGGTGTGCAACCTAAGCTATTTATTCTCCTGAGATGCGGGAGTACGGGTCTTCGCTTGCTGTAAACAACAATTTATGTGTTTATTTATGTTTTCTCGGGTATCGTTTAATTGCAATTAAAGTGCCGTATTACAGAATGTTGTACAAGAGGTACTAATTGACTTACCCCTCACTCTGATAATGAGTTCTATCACGAGTAGATAGCAGCTTACAGACTTCCCTATCACCATTACCACACAGCTATTAAGTAGAGATAAGATTTAGGAACAGTTTAAAACAACATTAAATGATAAGATCGTAACATGCTTTTGTTAATCATCAACGAATTCAATTACAGCTTTCATTATAAACACTGTTGGTTTGAAATGTTGACCATCAAAACGCCATATATAGCTGTTCTCTATAACATGATATTTATTGCCCATTTGATACTTCCAGGAAAGTACATTTGGTTCTTCCAGTATTATAGAGAAAATATTCACAGCACCTGTATTCACAGACACATTATATTATGCATTTGGTGTCTCCAAAAACATGTTTCAATGTTTAACAAATATAAGTGATTGAATTGATTGTAACAAGTTGTCAGCCGAGGTCTATTAAAGTCCACTCCCGTATGTGAGGAAAGTGCACTTGATATCACACACCCTCATCAAATCACAAATGAACACTTCGGGATTGATGTTATTGACTGTATGTCTTTCCCCATCTATTGTGATCGTAGCTTGGGAAGAAATATATGATTTTTTCCCCATACTGGTATCACCCGTATCGCCCAACGGTTTGAGAGGTTGTCAGTAAGGTTTAGATATTTCACCAATCATGATGAACTTATAACCGACAGAAATACACAAACTTAAATTTCACGGTTTGTTGTCAGTGAGTAGAAGCTCACAGGAAAAGTAATATGTGTTCACAATAAAGAGTACTTTTGTATTTGTTGTTCCTTATTAATAAAGTTTGAAAGTTTAAATTCGGTACAAATGACAACAAAATGGAGATGAACGAAACCAAGTGCTTCGGACTGATAGCAGCTTCCTGTATCATCGGGGCCGTCAACATAACGTCTCTCAACACATTCAGTAAAATATTTTGATTGTTAACGATGACGAATTTCGTGAGTGTGTCACATTACATTGTCGATACTGTTTTTCGGGGTTTAATGACCTCGCAACAACATGGACATATATAAAGAACGGTGCCTAGAAAGACAACATTTAACAGAGAGTAGATGGGAAAGCAAGATAGAGTTGGTAGGAAAGAAAGGAAAAGGACAAGAATGGTTACATCAGATCAATGATTCCACAGTGTCCTACATTAGGGGAGCTTACACTCATGCAGTGGGAAAGAACAGGCAATTGTTTTCCGAGCCTCCACGGTTCATAGAAGTAACTGAAATTATATAGTCAGATTATCGACAATAAGCCCTTCACCGTAGATTGAAGGGTTAACCCTTCACCGTAGACTGAAGTGTTCATTTGTGATTTGATGAGGGTGTGTCTTTCCTCACATACGGGAGGGGACTTTAATAGACCTCGGCTGACAACTTGTTACGATCAATTCAATCACTTATATTCGTTGAACATTGAAACCGATGGGAAACCGTGGCTATGTTGTCCATTTATATTATTTCCGTAGTTTCTGCATTAGGAGATTTAATAAAGTTGAATTAATTGACTGCCCCCTTTGCAACACGTTGGACCTCTAACGTTTCCTTTTAATCCTAATAATAATAATAATAATAATTCGAGGGTCTTATATACCGCTTGATCACAACCTAGTTCGTAGGTCGTCTCAAAGCGGTTCACAAATCAGTATCCGTTGTTATAGGGCCTTTGCAACCAGTCAGTATCTTTCGCAACTCCCTGGGGGAGCATATAGCCGGTACTGCTATTTCGGCGCTAACAGCTAGCATTCAACAATTCTAGCACTACCGCACCACGTACTCATTTACAGCTGAGTAGACTGGACCAAGCGGAGTTAAGTATATTGCTCCAAGATACAACACAGTGCCGTGCCGTGACTCGAACCCGCAACCTTCGGTCACGAGACCGCCGTCCCACCACTAGACTACTACCATGCCTCAGTACTACCAGTACCCTTTCTTTCCATTGTTGTCTCTGTAGCCACATGTCTTTATATGACCTTAGCTGATGAGGGGCGAAAAACAATTACAAGATATAAATACAAACCATAAAAACAAAATTGAACTTGTGATAAACTAGTTTGAATATATCCAAGCATCACGCATCATGTATTTCATGTCATAACCATAGGGCAAGACGCAAAAATCCCAGAAAAATATATAAATTATGAAATTTATATAAACATGCTTCAGTAAATATCTTTAAATCACCGACAGCTATCTCTTGCATAGGTCTACCAAACACAATTATAGACAGCCATTAACTGTTACACTGTGAGTAATCAAAACAACGCTTGTCTGCCCATGGGACTTCAGTACTAATTAGATTAGGGCTGAAATGTAGATATTATTGTTATGTTGTGAATGTTCCACCATGGATTTAAATGCAGAAATATAACCTATTCCACAATGCGAAATGTCCTTTGTTTGGTTTTGTGTATGGTAATGCATTCCCTTAATTCCTTCAATGAGGAAATAACGTCCTTACTTTAAAACGTAAACTGTCTGTTCTATGTGTTTTAATTGTGCATGGCCTGGGTTCTTAATTCCTGAAAGTAATTTCCCACTGACTCTATTGTTTAAGTTTGACTCTTATGCCCTTGTTTTTGCTACCTACAAAACATGCTAAAAAGCTTATGAACCATATTGCTCTGATACATATACACTTCGAGATCCTATCTTGATTGCTTTTAAGTCTGCCTGGAGCCATACTTCTTGTAAAAGGGAATAATAGAACGACCCTACCCTTAAGTAGGCAGAATAATTGCCAAAATACGAAGAACAGACGCCTTTCGAAGACTGCATACTGTCGATGTATTGAACAAAGTGAACACTGCATCAGGGGCCGCGGTGGTTAAGTGGTTAAGGCGTCTGACATTCAGATGCATGCACCACTAGCCTTCCACCACTAGGTCGCGGGTTCGAGACCTACGTTGGGCAGTTGCTAGGTATTGACTGCAGATCGGTGGTTTTTCGCCGGGAGCTCTGGCTTTCCACCACCACCAACACCTGGTACGTCCTTAAATGACCATAGCTGTTAATAGGAAGTAAAACTCAAACAAACCAAACCAAACCACATCAAATACCTCTTTCGTTCATAAAAGACTAATCAACGGTACATGTACGAAGTTAAAAAGAATTAAATTTCATCTAAAGTAACCCAAAAACTTGAGTACATAGACAAACAGGGTCAGGGTATGTGTATCTATAGAACGCTTTATAAAGCTACACATTTACAACGTTGGATAAAACAGATAATTTGTTTTTTATGTTAACTGTGCCAGAATAAATCTAGCTAGGTTACAGCCTACATGTACCTCGGAGACTAATAGTCTACCAGCGGAGTCGACCGCCCTGTGATGTACATGTAATATAAAAACACTAGAAATATCGAGAAGGAAGCATGTATTACGTAAGTGATCCAACAGGGATGTTAACACCCACAATAATTCTTTCCCTTCTTTTTTTCTATTTTCCTTTCGTAATCCTGTTTGTGAATAAACATTTCAATGATTCGAGGTTCATTAGCCATATTTGCAAGCAATTACAAAATGAAGTTTCGTTATATATAGGCAATCCAGCTTCCAGATTCGTTCCAAGAATTGAAGAATACAGCGAATTTGCAAATGAACGTTACGCTAGACTATACCAGTGCTTTCTTAGAAATAGTAATACTGTATACTGTGAAATGTTCGCCGCTGAATACCTTTCGCCTGTTTCGCCCTCTCAAATGAGGGCGAATTTATCCTGACAGCGAATGTCAGCACACAACAGGCAATATATAGAGTAATTACATGTGAATGGCAAAACTGACACTAAGCGAACATTGATTTTATTGGATAAGGGCGAATATTTAACTGGGCGAAAGTTTCCTGGTAGACGGTAACAACCTTCAAATAAAAATATCATCAAAAGATCTGAGATGGACACCTGTCGGTCATTTTGTTATTTGATCAATCCGAATATCGTCAACTACAACTAAGAACCAAGGAAAACTTGCATGTGAGATTTGCAATTTCTGTACTTTCAGCGAAATAGGGATAATAAACTTTAAAACACAAAATCAAAGATGTCTTTTGTTTTGCTTATCTCTCCCTTCAGTCTTGTTTTGGTACTTATTTTGAGAACCGATTCTCTCCTCGTATGATGTCGGTATGGCCAAATATTGTTTCTGTTGATGTGTTTCATTTATACATCTGGTAACTCATGTATTTAACTTTGCTGCTTGATAAAAAAAAGTTGTTGTTGATGAACATGCTATAAGCAGGCACAAGCAGATATTTGCAAATGTAACTTCATTAAAACCAATTGCAACTACCTGCTTTAACTCGCCTACAACCAACCCCACTTTCTTGTGTTGTCGCCTTTAACTGATTGAGTCCGAGGTACCTAAAGCATCCCATGTTCGCTCACATCAATATAGATATTAAATGTATGATTCGATGATGAAATAATGTTGGTAGTGTTGATTCCATTTTGATGCAGATAACGAAGTGCTGGGGGTACTAAAGAAAGACAATAATTGCTTTTGTGATGATAGTATAATTATTTATGTAATGAAGTCGTAGGAATTTGTTTTCTCAAAAACATTTTACTTGAATTTCCACTTAAAATTGTAATTGTAATCAAAACACTATGGAAAACAATAATTCTTCTCCCTTTCAAGAGAGGGAATAAGGTTGCTTTGATTTATAGGGCAAAGCGTCCTACTTATTTAAGAGTCCCCATACCACTGTCATAAAACTGCAAATATGATCTGGAAACATGTTACCTGCATGACAATAAATTTACAAATCATTTCACAAGAGAAAGGCATTTGTTGCAGTTTACTTTTAAAAAAAAGACGAAGTAAATAAAGGAGATATCAACAGAATTGTACCAAGGTTAACATGGCAACGCGGCAAGGTTTGGATTCTAACCCTTGACATCTGATGACAATGCAGTCGCTCTTACCAACTGAGCTAACGGGCCAAACCAGTTTACATTAACACCCATGACTGTGGAAGTTACTTTATGTACGGAACCCTATAGTAGAATCCTCTAGGTATTTTGTATGCATTGTGCATAGATCCTTCGAAGCTAAGGATATTTAAGGCCGTGCCTCCATGAGTGTTAAGTATTCATGTGTGCTGGAAGCGGGTGTTGGTGAATTTGCCTACTCGCGACAGCGCGGAGCTGATGCCGACTTTTGAGTTGGAAAATGTCGTTGATACATTCGGATAAAATCGGAAAGTCGATGTGAAAAGAAATGAACATGAATTGTGAGGTTTACGAACCAAGAATCGCCACGAAAATAAATATAACTGGGAAGGGTTAGCGTTCCCTTCGCTAAACGTGACATCCGTCACTAGACCAGGCAGCACTATCAACATCACGGTAACTTAAGCCCCTGTAGGGTTTTGGTAATAAATCGGACTGTAATGTCCCAATGCTGAGCTTTTCTCTCTTTGATTCAATGCCGCCATTACAACACTTTGGATATTATTTTCTCACTTCTCCACTCTTTTGTCAGTGGCACTCGTCTTCCTATGATCTTGGCTGTTGCAAGGAGGTTAAATCCCATACAACCAAACGAACGAACTTTCAATTCAGATAAGGTCACATTGACAAACGTTAACTTTCTTCAGCCAAGCTCTTATTCTATTCGATTTGAATGATCCTGGTTATGTCGTTATTGTTCCACATGACGCAACAGCTGATATGACATTATATATTAAACTCTTCCCAAATACGCAGGCCCGGGCTGGATAAAATTATATAAAATACATTATGCATTGTTGCACACACATACTAATGCTGAAGGCAATATCACGGCAGAACCAGTAACATGCTATTATGTTATTTTAATGTCTTATTTCAGAATGTAAATGACTTGGAATAACTTGGGAAATGCAGTTTCTGTTTTATTTATAATGTGCACGCATGCATACAGTATACTTTCGTTAAATATTGAAAGCAGTAAAAATCACATTATCCGGCTGTCCAGTTTTAATCTTAATATAGATATATCTTATTATTAAATAAAGTATTCCATCAATAAACATAATACAATTCGATATACCAAATAGCATCTCAGTTAAATCCCTGTGGCGGTCTTTTTGAAGACTTGTTCTCTTTGACGTTTTGAAGAATGAACTGTATGTACTAGAAATTCAAAGTTCGAAAGCACCGACTTAAAAAATAAAATCATCATAAAAAGCACAAAAAGGATAGAAAAAAATTATCTCTCTAGAAGTACATAGTATTATCGGCTTTACTTTTAATTTTTTCATATGTCTTGGGAAACGATTGTCAAATGAGCAAAATACGAGCGATCCAAGACCCTATATCGCCACCTCGAGTGTTGGGAAATCATTGCAATGCGGTGTCATGAAAAAGGTTTTTGAAAAAAAACTCCCGACAAATAGAGTTAATCCTGACAGTAGTCGTCATCAGGCCTTGCAGGACAATAGGGGAGCTCAGCACGAGTGTATTCGTGTTTCAATGCTAAGCAATTGAACATATTATTATTGGATGAGAAATTCACCGTCTGCTTTAAAAGAGTAATTCCCATTATGTCATATGAAGATGGGTGGGAAGAGAGACACGACTGAAAGGAATAAATAGGTGTAGGATATAGAAGAAAAGTCATAGGTCCTAAGTGTTGCAAATTGACTCTTTTTTTATTAATTCCTTTATGCAAAAAATAAGTGGAAACAATGCTTGACTCTGTAGGGTCCCCAAATAAATAGACGACAATACATTATATCGGTAATTCGTCAATCTATGGTGAAGAACATATTGATGGTCGACGGCCAGTTTGGTACGGCACGGAATAAACTTACCTTGAATTTTGGAACAGTGTGTTATAAATTTACAATATGCCTCTGAAAATACAGGAAGTGATTTAGGTTTTCCAGAAAGTTTTCGGTAGTGCATGTGTTATGTGTACGAACAAACAAACGTTCTAACCTAATTATCTTCCGCAAGCTAATTGATAGATGATGTAAGCAGCTCCAGTCATTTCACTGTGTCGACAGTAATTCGACATTAATTATTTCAAAGTCGATAAATTCATTCCCGCACATTAGTCAAATAGTATAAAAAGACAAGTTAAACAAAATCCTCAAGGGAAATTTGTGTGTTCAATTAACGAACCTCGTTATCGTTGATTGAACGAGAAAGATAATTGTTTTGATTTTATAAATGACTTGAGCATATGATAATTGAATATACGTTATCAGGTCGTTACTTAATTATATTAAATATTATATCCATCATATTAACAAGATTCTTTGTTGGAAGGATTTACCTGTACAGAAAACTCCAAGAATATCATTATTCACCATTTAGTTATGCCTGTTCGTAACTGTTAAATCAGTTATACGATATACTTCAATCCAAATAGTGTTTTGGTGCATGCATTGTGTATGTACTGTAGCTGACTGATATCATTGGACTGAAAATAGATGTAAATTAAGGATGCCCGAACCACTGCCACAAACCGTCAATTAGTATTGAAAGCTGTTTTTTCCGTATTACTATAACCTTGTTAAATCATTTCTGAAAGGAAAACTACACATTGCGAGAATATATATGGATTCGAACCATGAACTTCAGATTGTTATACTATCGCTGTAACTGATTATCTACCTGATCAACGGAAGTGTAATTGTCCAAAGATGCTACAGTTACGTCCAAACGGAAGTTAATGGAATAATCCTGTGCACGTGCAAAAAAGCAGTCAGTGGGACAGGGATCCTTAAGGAAAGTAAAACAAATATTGCACAACATAAGCTAACAGAGACCAAATTTAAGTGAAAATATGTACGAAAACAAAAGGCATCACGTACCCCGTAAAGACTAAATCAGTTGTTTTCTGCATAAATTAAGGTACCTGTAATGGTGTTTGTCAACATATCAAGGTACATTTGTACGTTTGAGTCCTGAAGGCGGTATATCTGTGTAATCTGAAGTAGAGGCTTTAGTATATTTAATTATCATTTCCAGACATTTAATGATAGACATGCAAAGTGTTAAAATGCTATTGTAATAGAAAAGACAGCTATATAAATGTGTAGCATAAGGTCAGTACAAGTTTCCGATAATTTTTAGGGTTTTTGTTTAGTTCAGATCTAGTCCCTGCTATTATATTTATGTTATTAATATTGGGAATAAAAGCTCAAACATATAGTAAACTCAAAGTATCAACACGGCGTATACACACATGTGTGATGCACTTTTAAAATGAGGTTAAGCTAATGTATGCCAAACATGAAATACACTGCATCATAATAGCTGTTTCGACCTAGCTTCTTGAACTGATAGGTGATGCTAGGGGCCAATACAAATGGAAATCTGAATATGTTTTTAAAAATAACATCTGATGGGTTTATTGCTTACTGAACTGATACGCATTCCCTTATCGTTATTTGGATATAACATGAATATTGAAAGTGCCATCAGTGATCGACTGTCGACATTAGTGGGTGATTAGAAGTGAATAATACATATTAATGATTCTTTTAGCTGTTACCTACAGGTTAATGCAACGAGTTAATGTCCAAAGTTATTAAATTTTAAGCTGTATACTATTAATATATACTGCTTCTTAATAAACTAAGCATAGGTTTAGAGTCTGTACGCAGTGATGCCTGGCCAACATTTCTCAGCATCACGTGTTGGAGAGTAATGACATGTTCTTATCAGTATTTATTAATACAAACGACATATGAGTCATCTATTTATTCTTTTTCTTTCCTATAATGAAAATGTTTCTTTCTTTTCGGGCGATATAGCCCTTGGCAATTGTCTTCATATGGTCTTAGCAGTTGCAAAAAAATAAAACCCTTCATAGAAATCAAATAGAATTAGATTAACAGAGCCTTGAAACGTTTTCTGTCATTGCTATCACTTTGGTGTATTATACAATGTAACAAATATTTTACTAAGCTATGATTATTTTTTACAATGTCATTTGCTGCTGTTTCATCCGGTTATCATTCCAGTTTTAAATCTATAAGTACATAAGGTACGTGTCTTATGAATTTTATTCAGACTGTACGTATGTCAGAATTTTAGAAATATTGGGTCGTAAAGCAATACCAAGATTGAAGCCTATATGAATGACGCAGACAGTGTATCAAACATTTTATGGTTGTTATATATTGAAATTGACGCATTCAGTCATTAAATGTTTTCTGTTTTAAAATTAATCACATGCTTGTGCAATATTTATGGATCATTCGTTCATACTGATATATTGTCAGCAGAGCTTCCAACTCTCCTCATCTTACATGTTCGTAAGTCAAAGCTTGCGACAAACGACAATATTTCCGCCGACATCCGTTCCTTAAGGAAAGCGTTTATATCAAGCAAAGACATTGACCAAAGCATATGATTTATATTTTATTATATTTTATACCCTTAGTGGTTGGCGGCTGTTACTGGAATGACGTCAAAAATTATTACATGAGTTTGATTTACTGTAATTGAATTAAACATAAATATTTTCTGTTTCGGTAACAAATGTATAGAAAATGTCATACAGAATTTCAATTTATCAACGCATATCTCATTGTGATTATGTAATACTGTACACATTAGCATATTGGTTTATCACTTTAAATCGTATTTTTCCCGCTTTATTACTATTATTATTTTTGTTGTTTATAGGATGCTTTTAATACAGAACCTATCAAATTTTGCAGACAATTTTTTTTTTATTATTTTGGGTTGGTTTGTGTCGTGTCATACATATGTAATTTGACAAAACAAGCTTGGTTGTTTAGATGGACGAAAGCAATGTTGCTTGATATGTAGACTACATATCAGAGATTTTTTATTTATAACTCTTTTATATAATATACATTTCCAGAGGAATATTTGTTATCGCTACTAGTATGATGCGTTCATACAATATGATTCAACCGAAACGTTGTCATGTCATGGTACAATTAAATTGAATATAAACTGGGAATCGCAAAATATGAACCGATTACAAGTGCAGTATAAATATATCAACACGCACCATAAAAAACATTCGTTCTTTAATTAGTGTTAAGATAAATACAGAAGCTATTGTTACATGTATGTGATAATTATAAAGCCATCAATACATCATCGGTAATGCACTTCCTTTTAATAAACAATTTACTTTTAACAATTATAAAATGCCTCCTCAAATTTAATTATGTTTAATTGCAAAGCAAATTAAGCTGTTCTGAATACACTTGAGTTAATAAAATATACAATGACATATCGTTGTAAGGTCGCCTAAAATTTATGAACAATCCGGCAGTATAACAATATTACATTTTATTAGATACATGTTTAATATATCTGTAACAATAATTCGCTTTCCTTTGTTATGTGTGACGCTACAGCGTCGCCGTTAAAACAACATGAAGGCGTTGGCAATTGTGAGTGCATCATTGTATTCACCACACTGAGACGTGAAAACTCGGAAACAAAACATGTACGCCGCTAATTATTCCAGTGAGACAAAACAAAGAATAAAAACAGAAAAGAGAGAAAAGCAAAATACCGAAACTCGCAGATTTACACATTGCGGTAGATCCCCTTAGGTCTCCTCTACGTTTATTATACGATGTCAAAGAAGAAAACAATCAATGACTTTAAGTCTGCAGAGGTGGATATGCTCCTCACCTATGTACCTGTTTTGACCCCAATACCTTGAAAATGAATCTCTAGACTTTGCCATAGAGCTTTGAAGTCAAATGTGTCTTTAATGTGTCTTTATCGGATCTGGTGCCGGTTTTAGAGGCTTTTCTCACTGAAATATTAGCACGGAATTCCACCCAGTTACAATGTATTGACAACAGCTGCTTCAGCTTTGCTATTACCTTAAATGTTAAACGTTTGCAAGGAATAACAGCTATCACTTTAACGGACTTTGGTATGTCCCGTCCTGAGGGACGGAACCCGTTCCATTCCAGTCGGCGAACTTTCAGAACTAAAACCAAAATTGAGGTATTGTCAGCAAGGTTTTTCGGAAGAAGAGAGAAATGTAAAGATCCAAAACGCTGCATTGGGTTCAGAAGATTCATTTTGGTGGTTTAGTCACTGATACATGCAGAAAGGTATTGCTAAGATTATAAAGAGAACTTGTTTATCTAAACAGGCCTATGGATCCATTGTGTATGGATCCGCAATAGCCAAATAGAATCATATCTATATTATTGGATTCCGTATATCACCCGGTTCAAAGACTTGCAGTTTCAAAACCATACCTGTTGCTATTTCCTACGTTGAATCAAACGAACCATCTTTGTATAATCGTTGAGAAAAACTATCATCTACGTATGCACTTCAGCTAAAATAAAATATTTCAAATCCAGCTTATTCGCTTCCATTTAAACAAAACTTGGAAACTTAAATTCAAAATTAATCCAACTGTATTCTTACGTATGGTATGTGCATTTTGTCACTATTGGAAAATGCTTCTTTTTTCAACAATTGATTTCCTTCCATAGCTTTTGCCTGATGTTGATATTACACTTACCGAGACAGTTAGGTCCGGTAATGTGTTGGGTGCCCTCCGTTTGTCCACTCGCAAACAACAGCTAGAGTATAATGACTTTTAATCATTTTACTGATGGTTCCAAATATCATTATATTATGCTACGACTGCAAACACGCTGCAATAAGACACCTGCTACCAAATGTTGCATCCAATATTTTCTGTAGAATTCAATACTATTTATGTCAACCTTAAACATAAAATTACCAATACAATATCAAATTGAAGTGCCTAAATCAGTTCTCTTTTCCGATTTTTACGGTACTGCAGAGCATTCACAACAGAAATTTGAAGCTTATTTCAATTAGCAAAATATTGACATTATTACACAATATAACTCATTATCTCATGTTGCATTATGCTACGTCCCTAGACATGTTTGGAAACCAGGTAATGAAAATCCAGATCGCACCGCCAAAGCAGCTTTAGCGCTACCACCTGTTGATTTAAAACGTCGTTTTACAGATTTTAAACCGCTTATTAAAAAGATTGTATAATATCACAGTGGCAAAATAATTGGAATCGATGCGTAGAACACAAATTACACTTTATTTATCCAGTAATCGGTAACTGGTGTCGACGCTATTGAGAACGCGAATACCAGCCTTAATATAAAGCATATCATAAAACATTCACAGTAAAACACTTCTTATGAGATTGTATGGACCTTCAGGCTACACGAGATAATCTTTCTGGTACAGTAAATACGTATACAGTTGCATACTACCCCAGAACTGTTGGTCATTTTCAAAAGGTATTACTAACCATTACCACTTTTGATATTCAAATTAGCGTTTGTCTTCTACATTTTCGCTCGACCATTTATTGGCCATTGTTACCTTTATCATGTTTATGGGTTTGTTCGTTTTTTGTTTGTTTGTGTTTGACGTCCTATTAACAGCTATGGTCATTTAAGGACGTGCTAGGGTTTGGTGGTGGATGAAAGCCAGGGTTCCCGGAGAAAAACCACCGACCTACAGCCAGTACCTGGCGACTACCCTACGTAGGCCTCGAACCGGCGACCCAGTGGTGGAGGGCTAGTGGTAGAATAATGTCAGACGCCTTAACCACTTGGCCACCACAGCCCCGTGTTTATGGACCGTAAAGAATGTAAAAGTAAGATTTATCGGTCGCCTTTATGTCCTCAATGGAGGACTAAACAAAAATCCCCACGCTGGGGCGGTTCCTAATTTACTTGCCTTAAACAACATGCACTTCGTAACAGCATTTATATTATTTTTTCAATTACTTACCTGCAGGGGTGACTGAATGTCAATGCAGTCTAATAAAAAGTGTTTAAAACAGTAATGGTTCGTAACATGAATTGAGGCGTGTGTTCGTCGTTAAATACATAAGAAAGCGTTGTGTATTGATGCATAAGGATACTTTTTTTGTTTTTTAACAGATGATTTGTATTTTTGACATTTTTATATTATTATTATAATTTTTTTTTAAATAACATTTGTTTCCCATTATCTTGGAATCAATACAGTCTTTATTGTCGTCATTTTAACCATTTAGACCTGTAGGATCAGACGGCAACTGGAGTTCATGGCAAAGTTCTCCACTGGGAACGATTTCTGATGACGCGCCCGCACAAAGTACCTTATATCGGTTATTGGTTTCAAGGACGTCATTCTCCTCATAAATTTGTCTCTCACACATTCAGCAAACTGCCTCAAGCTGTCGAAAACAGCCAGCTGTATCGGGGTCGAGGGACTGCCTCATTGCAGAATCTGCTGATTTGGAATTTAAACATTCAAAAACATATCGATTTGAATGTATTCTTCGTTTTGTATTTTATTTTTGTTCTTTTATTGTTTCCAATCCTATTGAAAAACACATAAAACGTGATATGTGTCCAAAGTGATGCAGGAATGTCATAGCTTCTATGGTAGGTCGTTTATAAGATTGTGATCTCTTTTATTTTAATGTCTCAGGTGATTTTCACATCGACTCTGAGATCCATTATTCTCAGTGTTTAAACCAAAGCATATAAATATGTTTATTCTTATCTAAACAATTTTTTTTTATATTTTCTTTTTTTTATAAATATTAAGCATGATATAGCAACTTTGCAGTTGACTTTGCTTTGTTCGGTAAAGGTCATCTAGTTAAGATGTCCATAGGTGATGGATCCAACCAAAAGTGCCAGCTCTTTGCAATGTTATACCCTTGACACGTTAGCATAATACTTTACCAAGAGACAGTTGACCTGACAACGGACCATCCAAAGCTACACTTAAAGCAAAAGGCAGTAAGTAAAAGCTTTAACGACTTCCATTTACCTCAGTCAGAGAACAGAACATACAACTTTCCTAGAGTGGGCAAACACACAAAACAAATGTCAAAAGGTAGACATTGCCTAGTAAGTCATTAGAAAACTAAAGAAATCGGGAAAATGACGGAACAAATAGATCCCAAAATATTGCCACGGTGGTTTGCATGTCCCCGGTAAATGTCTAAAAACGGAAATCCCGAATGGCGCTAGGGGTAGGTGAGTTGGGTTGGTTAGTTGGTTGGTTCCACATTACAAATTGTGATGGTTAACTGCATGTACATATATATATTGGTGGTTGGGTGGTGCAGTAGATAGCGCACTTGCCTTTCACCAAGGCGGCCGGGGTTCGATTCCCCGATCGGACGTGAAAAAGTATGAGGTCACCTGCCCGATCACGTGGGTTTTCTCCGGGTACTCCGGTTTCCTCCCACAATACGACCCCCACGCGCTAACATCCGGGCCAACAAGAGTGATTGATATCAGTTGAAATAACTTGTTTCATAATTGTTGAAAAATAAATGAAGTTTAAAATATATATATTTTTGTTCTTATCCCCAAACTTCAGTTTTGCTCTCGCACTAAGTGTAACGCAATTCAATGAACACTACCCTATACTAAAACACTAAAAGCGCTTACAATCAGAATGGTTTACCGTCAATGCAGAGAGACGCGTGCACATTATTGGGTAACACAAGCTACGTGTATCCGTTTATGTAACGGCAAGGTCAGTTATCAATGGAACATCACGACCATCAATGTCAAATACAGCTTAATGTTGCAATAAACTTAACTGGCTCACAATAAACAGCCAATATGTAACAATTTTGTTGTGATGACAGTTTATTGCATAAGTAGTCCATGTGGTTTCGACAAAGAATATATCATTTGTAACGAAATTAAACACAAAAGACAGTCAGAATTTTTATGGTTTACAATTGCTATCTAAAAAACAATCAGTTGGCTTAGGGCAGACTCGCATTCTATGTGAAAACAAAATGTGGGTTAAGCAGCAAAAAGTACATGAAAAGTTATATTAGAAAAATGAAAGATTAAATATAATGTTTGAAGTTGTTTCGTGTAATACAAGCGCATATAAGCTCTATAAAAAGGTTTTTTTAGACTCTTCCATCAATTTGTTAAATATTAAAAGGTCTATGAAATTCTTATGAATAAAAAGAGTTTGAAATAGATGTTTTCAATTTGTACAAACATTCGCAAAACACACTTGTCCACGTCATTCTAGAAGACGAAAATTACACTATTGTGGGTTTTTTTTAATTGTTGTTACATCATGGTATAATCTGGAAGATTGTGATGGTATTTCATGTATTTCTGTTATTGTCACTACCTCATATTGCATCAGTTCATACGCAGATATAAGGCATTTGTTTGTTCACTGAATATCGCAGTGATTATTTATACTATTATCAATCAAACCATCATCGGTATGCTATTGGTTACGCTCACTTCTGTTCGCAGTACCCCTGGAATATTTCACAGCAGAATCGTAGGCTCAGTGTTCGCCACCTTGTAGATGAGACAGGAAGACTAGGCTTATCCTTTGATGTACTTCAAACGAATCTCGCGGTAGCCTTACTGTAAAACTTACTGGCTTTGAAGTCGGGTGTCGCTCCTCTGTACTATTCAAAGTACATGTATCAGCCTAGCGATTGGTCAGGGTTTTGTTTACCTGAGATCAATCAAATAGCTAGCTGCGTGCCTGAAGTTTTGACATAATCCAGGGGTTTAGAGAGCGTAAGTGAGCGTAACCATTGGAATATTGAGGACGCATTCAAACAATTGCGAAGAACTTTTTAATCAAATTTGAATTTTTTTTTAATCGAATTTGAAAATTTTTGCGTAACAATATTCAGTGATAGTTAAACGCAGCTATCTTCGTAACACCCCCCCCCCCCCCCCCCCCCAAAATATATCCCCACCCTCTCTTTTTCAATTATAATATACTCGTGAAAACGTCGTTTCTCACATTACCTCGACGATTGGAATATTACACCATTTGCTCTATGTTTTTTGAAATCGAATTACAAGAACTCGTATACAAAAATCAACTTATATGATAATTCCATAAATATTTGTTTAGAGAAAACTCTGTAATTTCCAAACATTGAGCAATGATATCTTCATTAAGTCATTTAAATGTTTAATGTATATCAGTGTATTCCTCGCAAAGTGTTGAACTTGGCATTGACACCAAGCGAATGCTTTTCTTGCCAAGCCTTAAAGCACTGATGTGAATGGGAGCAATGTATAACGTGGCAGTGTACAATAATCTGCATCTAGATTTTGCATTGCGCGGATTTGATATTGTATTGTTTTACTCCCCACAGACAATTTAAATGATCTAAAGATAAATTGCCCGGGTTATTTATAAATGAACCGTTAGCTTAGATATATCTTAAGTATGCATGCGTCCTTCCTGTTCAAATCAATCGACATGCAGTTCAGAAAATTATTTTTAGACTACACAATTACCCTGTTGCCCAAATTGACATTAGTGCAATAATTATTTATGACGAGGTGCATCTAGCCCGTTAATATCCAGTTACTTGCACGGGATAGTATCAATTGGGGAACCGTTATGAGTAGGATTAGGGATTACACGAAAAAAAGAAATTATTTCTAAAAAAGGCATTTGAGATCGAAATTCTATCAAGTTTATGCATCATCATTAGCAATGTTTGTATGCTTACGGCATCTGCACGTGGTATGAATATTTCATTCATTGATATTTAAAAGGTCATTGCGTATTCCGATTCTACAAATACCTTTTTTAAGCGGACAATTAAAGGCACAATTAACCATGCATCCTGTCACAGCCGGATCGTGAAAATCAATTTCAAACGAAATGCATGCATTTTGTTTGGAAATGAACAATTTAGAAACAAAAGCACGTAACCATCAAAAGCATGACTGTCATAACTACATTGTAGCATCGATGCGTAAGTTACTGTGACAAGTTGTATGGACAATTAACACAATGCACGGTTAAAATGCTCTCGACCAGAATAAATTATGTTTCAAACGGTGCTTTTTTAAAGATTTCAATTACATATACATTTGTATATATAAACAGAGGAGGAAATTGCAAACTGTATGAACGACAAACGTTATAAATGGTAGACTGTATGACCGACAAACGTTATAAACGGTACACTATTTGAACGACAAACGTTATAAATGGTACACTGTATGACTGACAAACGTTATAAATGGTACACTGTATGACCGACAAACGTTATAAGCGGTACACTGTATGACCGACAAACGTTATAAATGGTACACTGTATGACCGACAAACGGTATAAATGGTACACTGTATGACCGACAAACGTTATCAATGGTACACTGTATGACCGACAAACGTTATCAATGGTCTGTACACTGTATGACCGACAAACGTGATCAATGGTACAGTACAAAATGTTACAGCGGATGAAAGACAAGAAGTGAAAACTCAGAATTAGAATAAGATCATCGTCTCTCTGTGACGAAACGTGTTAGTCACACATGACGGTGGACTGCAGTAATTCTGTACCACTTATACATCAAAGTATAGTATATGGACCTGTCAGGCTATTTTGGCCACAGAAATAAATATAGATCTTAAGCAATATATCCATTGGAACTGGCAATAGAAGGTAGTTATAAAAGTGAAGAGTTGACAGGTCACAGCAATGGGTTTGTATTGCTTCTCCCACAACCACTGTTTGTTTCCTTTCTCGTGACTCATTAGATAAACCTGGTGGGAGTTGGTAAACATTTTTAGTTATCCACTAGCGGGTAACATTCTGGACGTGTTCATTGGTCAATCTTTGATATATGACGTCACGTAACAATGCTTTTCGACGTCATTGTCACGTCATGCTCCATGGCAATTGTTTCCCCCATCGGAAACATACATGATGCATTTTCCAGGGGGAAAATGTTTTTTTTTTAGATAAAATACGAACATTATGGGTAAAACAGGACCCCAAACTCGTGATAATTAGTAATCACGTGTATCTAACTCTCGTTAGTTAATTTTCAAATTGTAAAAGACAGTCGGTAAACCTCGTGTCTTTATACAATGTAAAGATTAACTAACTTGAGTTACATAAACATGATAACCAACCATCACGAGTTGGGGAACCTCAATACCTTCATATTATTTAAATAAACGACGCGTGATCTCCGTAGCACACTTATTGGTACATGTTTGGGACGTCTATAGCTCATACAGTAAATTGTTATCCGATACCTCATCATCATCATCATATGTTTATTTCCTCAAAACTGAGATACATTTACATCG
>JAUMHH010010570.1:0-11126 GCA_032359455.1 Chlamys rubida
AACAGTGTTAATTGTTGTAAACCGATAGTGTACGACAACAGTGTTAATTGTTGTAAACCGATAGTGTACGACAACAGTGTTAATTGTTGTAAACCGATAGTGTACGACAACAGTGTTAATTGTTGTAAACCGATAGTGTACGACAACAGTGTTAATTGTTGTAAACCGATAGTGTACGACAACAGTGTTAATTGTTGTAAACCGATAGTGTACGACAACAGTGTTAATTGTTGTAAACCGATAGTGTACGACAACAGCGTTAATTGTTGTAAACCGATAGTGTACGACAACAGCGTTAATTGTTGTAAACCGATAGTGTACGACACAGCGTTGCTGAAGTAAGAGAAAATTCATTCGTCTAGATGCGACTATACATTCCTGCTTCTAGGATTGGCTCAGAGGTCCAGACCCACCCCTATGGACTTAATCCTTGGTTCATAACAGGAAACAGCAGAGATATCTTTCCCATAACCATATACATAATAGATGGGCATGGAGAATACACTCATGTCATTGGGTGTCTCCCATCCAAAAGAATTTCTTCCTGGCTTTCGGTTTGTATTTACACTAGTATGGTATGTAGTCGGTTTTAAATTGAATATACAATACCTGTTGAGCTACTACTTCCTCCGGGCCTCTAGTTTGAAATGTACAATTTCTTACATGTTTGGATACATAGTAGTGTGTACATGTATGTAGTGTTGTGTGTCATTCCATTACTCATCACTCCATAGTATTTTATGTGTCTTAAAACAAAAGGAAGCGGACACACTCTTATTGGCATTACCAGTGGACTTTTTTTTTTATAAAACTGACATTAACTCGTTATTTTTTTTAGTAGACTGATTATTTGCAATTAAATTGTATTGAAGTTAAAACAATAACAAATTGATAAGGTGTAAGTTTTTCCTGCACCCTGCTGTATCCTATCCGATGAGCATGTCACTCTCGCTCCAAATAATCGAATCCATACCTTGACCCGTCTATTACTGGCTACATGTACAGGTGTCCACGTCGACGTTCGTAGCGGTCAATCTACCCCACCGGTCCGTTTGCGGGTTGGGTCACGTGCCACGGTATTGACCACCAGTGACGATGTGTTCCGGCAATGTAACACCTGAGGAACACCTGATACCTTGTCAATACGGACCGTCAACACCTTGTAAAGACCAGGCTGTTCCGACTGTTGACACACCCCCTCCTCCCATTCACCAGCTATTTATGTTACAGATGTTCTGTGTAGAAAGTAAATTGTCTAAATAATGACACAAACTTCTTCAAATATTTTGTTAGATTGAAAAATTCAATTATCCGACCGGTTTGAAGCTTCATAGAAACGATGGAACAATAACAGTTTTATTCTGTAATGAGAACTTTTATTGTATTTTACATTGCAGTACACTGAAATAGTTCTAAAGTGTAAACAGTTTGTGAGTATTGTTACCTTGTGTACAATCCTTTTTCTATATTTCTGGCAATAGCTATTTAAAATCATATCAACAATTCTCCGCCATACATTTCTTACTTTTAATAACATGTGTCATTACATATACCTTGGTAAGATAATGTACCCTCTGCATACATATAACTTAGATATCATTTTAGCTCACCTGGCCTGAAGGGCCAAGTAAGCTTATGCCGTGGCGCGACGTCCGTCGTCCGTCCGTCAGGGGTCAACTTTTTTCTTTAAACGACTTTTTCTCAATAACAAATAGGCCCTGGGCGATGATATTAGGCCGTAGCATGTAGGGATGAAGGGCTACAAAATTAGTTCAGATGAATGACATTGGCCCACTTTCAAGGTCAATGGGGTCAAATATGGTAAAATGTTTAAACGACTTTTCAATAACTAAAAGGCCCAGGGTGATGCTGTTTGACTAGTAGCATGCATGGATGAAGGACTACCAAGTATGTTTAAATGAATCACATTGACTCACTTTCAGGGTCACAAGAGTGAAATGTGTGAATCTATAAATGTATTTCTAAATAACCGTAAGGCAAAAAGGTCGTTCTATTTGGCTAATAGCAAGGAGGTAAAGGGCTACCAAAGTTTAAAAATTACTTGAAACAATTTCTTCTTAAAACCAAAAGGCATAGGGTGGTTATATTTGGCCTATAACTTAATTCTGTCAATTTTAATGTAATTTTACTTGTTATACATTCTTACTGGCGTGAGAATAATATCAGGTGAGCGATGCAGGCCCATTGTGTCTCTTGTATTACTAATTTATTACACGATCCCCGTGTTACGTTTGTACTAAAGCAAATTATACAATGATTACAAAAAAATGGGTATGTACAATGTAGCCTCTGTTATTATATGGACTACGGTGAAAGTATCCTAATAGCACAGACCAACCTCCTTATATCGACATTGTCTAGGTGTTGGCAGAGGTTCTTTAAACGTAAAATAACGTTTGAGACGAAGTATACTTGGTACAGTTAAATTACTTGTAAGCATTAGTCTACAACTATCGTTACAAAGGGACAATTCTTAAACTGGTTGAGGCCCACCATGAATGAGTGGGGATTTGGTAGTGGAGGATTGTGGATAGTAGAGATTGTGTACAAAGTTTGTTAGTCATGGTCCTTTTTCAACAGCTAAAATAAAGACACTTTCCATAGATGAGGGGCCGACCACTTTAAAACGTCATCTCACATAAGTATGATAACCTGGACACGGTAGTATGACACTCCACCTGATTACTGAAATGTCATAACCTGGACACGGTAGTATGACACTCCATCAGGTCACTGTAATGTCATAACCTGGACACGGTAGTATGACACTCCACCCGGTCACTGAAATGTCACAACCTGGACACGGTAGTATGACACTCTACCCGTCACTGAAATGTCATAACCTGGACATGGTAGTATGACACTCCATCAGGTCACTGAAATGTCATAACCTGGACACGGTAGTATGACACTCCACCTGATTACTGAAATGTCATAACCTGGACATGGTAGTATGACACTCCATCAGGTCACTGAAATGTCATAACCTGGACACAGTAGTATGACACTCCACCCGGTCACATTATTCGGACAACAGGCTATAGCCTGAGGTGCATGAGGAGAAGTCACCGAAAATAAAGAGTAAGGAAGATGTCCTAAGTACGGCCGTGGGGGCAGCAACACAATTTTGAATTTTCCACTGTCCCCTGAGGAGGAGAAACGTAACAAAAAACCCCGATCCTGCATATAGGCCCAAGATTAGTCGCCTCGTACGATCAATCAGTGGATACAGCAGGTCCATTATTTCCCCGAACCTGTGCTGATAGTACTGCACCGGTTTTAAAAGAGTGAGGATTGGTTGGGGGTTCATTAACGATAATAATAACCTTGAATGAGTAACGGTTGGAGTTGGGGAGGGCTGTACCGGTTTATGATGATTTGGTAGTACCGAACACGAATGGTAAGAGTTACAGTACTGGGCGTGTAAATCGAGACAAGATAACGATAAGCGAAAGTGTCCATAGGCAGTTGACTGCAACATATTTTACCGACAGTTCAAACACATCGCGAAAAATTACAAACAATGTGGTAAGGGTCACTATATAATGTCAAAAGTAATGGAACCGAAACGAAATATATTGCCCCTCGTTGGTTATTAGCAGAGAGTTGCTTGGGTGTCGGCGGTGATGATGGGAGTACTGGACCTTATACAAACACTCAGATCATCGCACTCCGCTAGATTAACGAAGTAAAGAGTGAAATTTATCAACAGAACTGACACGACATCTCATTACTTCTGAATGGCCATTACTGTGTATTGTCTCCTAAACCACTCGACTTTTATCAAAACACAACCATATGGTAAAAAGTGATAAAATTGTAAATAGTTGTCACTACAACCCTCAGCCTGCTTGGAGCTGAATGACTTTGTCAGGAATGTGAGCTAGATGGCCGTGTTGCATTGTGTATGACAATTAATGGATGAAAAGAACAGCTTTTTGGGTCTTAACCGTTGAGGTGATAGGAGAAAACGGTGAGAATCCTTGTGCAGTTTAACACATGCTAGAGTATGTAAAACAGCACACCATTCACTATTCGCCAACGTCTCCAATTAAAAACGTATAAAATTCTTCACTCCGAAGCAGGTAGTCAGGGAGAGCCGGTTTATTTGGAGCAATTCTTTAATAACCATAATGTTTCTTTTTCAAACAATAATGACGACCGACGTTGATACGAGATCCGCCTTTCTGCGCATGTTGACGAAACAAACATGGCCACGTGCCGACGCGCGCTCACTGCACGCGCACATGTATCATTTTCGTGTAAATCTAGTTTCACTTGATGTTATTTAAAATTGCAGAGTGATACGTCAACGCTAGAAGAACAGACTATGGTGTATGTAATTTGACCAACATCGACGTTCCGGGTGTTTATGCTTCGACAGAAATTCTAGACCGTTGATTCGGTAAAAAGATATTTTAGGGAAAGTCCACTGAAACGTTTATGACCAAACTTCTAACTCTTTACGACCTAACCTAACAGTGTCTTTATTAATATTCCAATAAACTAAGCGGTCAGACTCTATAGATTCGGGTGTCCTCGGTCCGTTTCATCTTGGTTGCGCGCTTTATATCCGGTGCATGGTACTTGGTTTCTTTCAGGCGCATTCTCCGCACCGTTACACACCGATGGAGACACTAGACTTTTGTTTTTTATTTGTCCACAATTAAACTGGTAGTTTTACGGAGATGAATATCTTTATAATTTATCGCTGACGTTATTATGGCTTTGGCCTTATTTATGATTGGTTTTACGAACCGTAGCCAAATTTTTATTGTCATAAATATGCAGTTTTTAATTTTGATTTTCAATTTTAAGAAAATTAAAGAAAGAAAGAAAATTAGCTTGATATCGAATTTGAAATGGTTCTGACAGCAAAAGGTCCCGGCAATGTTAGGATAGGGAAGTAGTGTTAATTATAACTGCTAATATCGATTGTGTTATACAAGTGTAAGTGATCATGGCGCGATAACATCTACCCCCGGGGAACACGGAGTTCATGGGCGGTCGGGTAGGTACCAGCTGGAATGGGTACACCATCTTCGTCTCCGGTCCATAACCTCCTTGACCGAATTCAGTAGTTATCTATCGTCCTCCTACAGTACAATGTCTCCCGTCCGCCTCCTGGACATTATCACCCGACCCGCCGTCGGTACAGCATGTCCTGGTCCGTCTCCAGCACGCCATCGCCCTATCTGCTTCCGGTACACTTACATCATTTCCCTTGTCCGCCTCCGATACATTTTTTTTTTGTAGGTTCAAATTGTATTTTATTCCCCCAGCATCTTTGGGAGGGATGCCAGGGTTGGGGTGCCCCGGGATCATCCCTCTTACATAATATAGCCTTATGCAAAATGCCTCTTTCTCTTCATTCCCTCTTTCTTTTCATTCATTCTTTCATACACAAACTGAAAATCATGCATTCTTTCATACATATATTTCATTCATTACAATAACGGTAATATTGATTAAATTGATATACACATTCCTTCTTTATATATTCAATTGTTGAAAGTATTTTTATATTTATAAATTCATTTACAATTCATTTGTGTGCATATTTCTAGTGTTAATAAATGATAACGAGGGATACCCTAGATTAAGAAAATCTGTTTTCATGGGGGAAAAAGCAGTCTGACTGTGATAAAATGTAAAAGTTCTTTAACGATTCTGATGTTTTCCTAATGTTGATGACTAATGCAGTTTGATGAAACTACAAATATAAAATGAATATTTTAGGTAAATTTTCATCTACATGTAACACGAAACATTTCAAAGATTGTAATTCATTTGACTAACTAATGTCTTTTTTCAGCTTGTGAATGCGATAAGTATGGAACATTATCTGGTAAAAGTATGTGTAACTTCACGTCGAAGGTGTGGTGCCCGTGTCGCTCTGGTTTCGGAGGACTTTTCTGTGAACAATGTGCCGGAGGCTACTACAGGAATGCCCTGGGCCTACCATGTTGGAAATGTCCTTGTGATGAAGACGCATCCACAGGTTCCTGCCATTTCAGTAAGTCTAAAATTGATCATGATTACAACCAAAGTTTCATTATCACAAGGGTACGAGAAAGGTATTTGCTGTAAAATAAATTGACTATTATCGTGCACTTGCCTTAATTTTCAATGAAACTAAGGGCTCCATTGTATTAGGAATGGTCAATATTTTATTCTAATAGTTATTTTTTGTAAAGGCATCAACTTTTAAATGATTACAATTAACACATGTTTTTGACATCTTACAGAAAATGCGCAATTTTTTTGTAATTACATATACCAAACATTGTAAAAGTGGTCATTTTCATATGAAATTTACATTTAATGTTTAATAAATATGTATTTGGATGTAAATATATTTTGGCACTTATTTACTGAATGTAAAAAAAAAACGTGAGCATTTTCACAACCAAAACAATTTGACCTTTAAAGTTCACACCAATTACAAGGTTAAAGGTTAAATGAGTGAATTAAAGTTTACTAAAAATTTGTCCAGATTGAATTTTACTGTTGAAAATATCTGTTCCACAGGGACCACCTAGCCACTGAAGTTCTCATTGTGACTTTATAGTTGAATTTACAGTCCTGACAATGTATTTTTGAAAATCAATTGCATACAGTAAAACCTCGTTATAATGCCCCTCGTCTCATTTGCCACCTCGTTTTCCGACAGCATATTTCAATGTCCTTTTTTGCCTTTTTGTTTTATACATTTCCCTCAATTTATTGCCAAACTCCTTTATAATGCCAACATTTCTCTGGACAAATGGTGGCAGTATAACAAGGTTTAACTGTATACTATTTGACCTTAACCTTGATATGGATCACAGTAAGACAATAGGTAAGGATATATATGTACAGTATATGCATTTGCTTCATTTTGTTCACAGAGGAGGAATTTCTCTACTGCGATAAATGCAAGGATGGATACGTTGGAAATCTGTGTCACAAGTGTGTGAAAGGTTTTTTCCGACTTGGTTCGTCAGGACACTGTAAACCGTGTGCCTGCAGAGGAAACAGTGACAATTGTAACACTTATACAGGTGGGACGATACGTATATATTATATTTGGATTTCATTAGAGTTTGTTTGATCATCTGCTTTCCATGCTTTGACTTTAAGGATCTCTGTATCACTGCCAAAATCACAATAAGATTGTAACCTGATTTCCTGATTCCCTGTTTCCAAAATGGTGAATACCTGGTAGATGTTTTGTGTTTTAACATGCCAAAAACGCCAGTGAAAACTCTTGATCCAAAGTTAGTTTTTGGGTCAAATTTGTTTCAAAATTAGGTTAACAAAAAAAACAACTATATAATTTAATTTTCATAAAAGAATTTCCCCCAAGAAATCTTGTCTCAGTGCAGTATATGTTAAAAATATTTTCTGAAATAAGGAAAGGAGTCCATTAGGTTATTATAACCCTTTCATCCCTATTCAACTTTAGTAGACTCTACCATACATTGATCTGGATGTGTCCATTATGGTCTACAGTGGTGAAAGGGTTAAATGGACAAAATATCTGAATTGCTTGTAGGTTGGTATTACATTTAAGATGTATTTAATACATGGTATGTAGTCTGGTGTGACATACTACATTGCATGACAATAGGCTGGTGTTATGTACCCAATGTATTGTGGAAGGATTGCGATATCAAACTTTGGAGAATTTCAGCTACATTTTCCTGAATCTTTTGAAATATTTTCAGTTATCAATTAATAGCTAATCAGAAATAAATGTTATGAATGCCTTTTATTGTATCTAATATGGTTATTAACAATCTTTTCCACAGATAGCTTGGAATACAGAAAACAAATCATTGATTAGTTATGGATCTGTTGGAACAAGAAAAAACTGAAAAGGCTAAAGTTTGGTGCTGTTATCAGGATCACACATTGTATTGAATATATTTTTTCTACTACAAACTGAATCTTAATAACACTATTTTATATTTGAAGTGATATTTTAAATCATAATTTCACTTTTTAATTTTATTTCAGGAGAATGCATTAACTGCAAATATAACACAACAGGCTTTTCATGTGACAAGTGCCAGAAAGACTATGAAGGGGATGCTCATGTTTACAAAAACTGCACTCACAAAGGTAAACATTTAGTGTAGTGTAGGCTTAGTGTCGTAAATAGATAAACATACACGGGGATGAAGGGCATGTCAGAGTTATTGCCCTTTATGTGTTTTAAGTATTTCAGTGTTCTTCTCATCTAATTTCTCTGAAACCTGATACAGTTAATCATCATTATCATGTTGACATATATTTCTCTCATGCATACTGTACATTTGATTTTCTTCAAGGACACCCCGATACTTGCCAACTCTCCCTATTTAGGAGGGAGATCGTGTCCTGATTTTCGACCCTTATGTTTAGTTTTTTCAACCAGTGAATTTGCTAAAACTATTACTATTTTCTAAGATCTAATTATTTCATCTGAAAGAACAACTCATGGATTTTTTTTTAAAGTTGGCAAGGATCCCCCGGATATGTAATGATGAGCAAGGGATATTTAATTTAGCTTTTGGCTTTCAGATCTAGTTAATAAAAATGTCTCCCAAAAATGCCGCCCTGTCCTCCCGCTCATGGTGTAGAGCTTACATACTTGTAGCTAGTGTTTCTTATACACTATAAAGCAAAATTTACAGTAGAATTATTTGAATTCCTATCTTCATTACATTTATGATCAAGTGAGCAGTACAGGCCTTTTGGGACATTTGTGTATTAATGTTCTGTAGCAGGAATACAGATAAGGGTCATGTAGAGGTGACGTGTCAATAATAATTAACATCAGCAAATACTCAAATTCTATAGATTTATTGACAGAGGACAATACTCATACATGTTTTTATAATAATCATACATTCATTTATGCTAAAATAGACAGCCTTACTCTTAATTATTCTCTCTCACTCTAAGTTGCATGTGTAGTAGGAGGTAGGCTCGTGATAATTACTGAAATAAATATATACATCAATCATACTGAATGGTGAGATGTACCACCTGAGTATAAACACTCGTTAAGGGGAGGTAATAACTATTTTGTCGAACTTATATACACTGTACTGTATTTGGCTTTAAGTTTTAATAAAGGAATTTCAATATAAATGTAACCAATATTTTGGTATAGTGATTCACAATGTATTTCTGACTGCCAATATACATGTACATATAATATCTATAAAATCCCAAGCCGTCTTGTAGGAATTATGTACTGTGCAAGACTTTGCAGTTGGCTTTGGCAGGCTAAGCTAATCTGATCTAAAAGTTGATTTTTGGGGGCTTTTTGTTTATAGACCTTTGGCAACCGATTTTAAGTAGTTGCTGTTCAATGTACCTTTACCTGAAAAATAAACTATGCATAAAAAGTTATCGAATTTTGCAATTGTCCTTCAGAAAATGCACACACTATATATATATATAGCTAGCGAAGATTTATAAACTTGAATGAAATTTTAGTTTTGTGAATATTTTTGGAAGTATTCATTCCCTCCTTTGCCCAGAATATTGTCCACACTTCTAACACTCAATACATGAATGATAAACTCTCCTGTTCTCACAATTCAGTACACCATTCTTCCAAATCACTCTAAACATGTTCCAACATAATCTCACAATTATTTTAGATAGATTATTGGTATCCTTTATTTTCACAAAGTCTAAAGACCCTTCAAATTACGCTCACAATCTCTCCTCACGTCTATCACAAGTGGCCAAGTAATAAAAAATACAAAAATCTCACATCCATTACAAAACTGAAAAGGTATGACCAGATTTATTAGCTAGGCTACTTGAGAGGTCCCTATGTTTATGTTCTTTTTTTTTCTTTCTATAATAGCGGACCTGAAACCAAAACCTAAGACGAACACTACCGTGATCGCATTAGTGTGCGTGATAGTGGTCCTCGTTCTCTCGGCAATTGCAGGAATCATCATCTACAGGAAATGGAAGGAACATCCCGCAGCCAAACCCTTCTGGACAGTGGAACTTCAGGACGACCATGAAGGTGTCAATTTCAGTTCTGTTCCTGAAGATGATCTTCATAACACGCATGTTGAAGACATGAACTTCTACGAAAAACATGACAAGGCAAAGTCGAAACGAGGAGCAAAGAAGTATTCCCCACTTCGAGAAGATCTGTAGTTGTTAATTCATTCTGCTCAGTCAGAATATTGTGCCCAACTACTTGTGTCTGCCTCGCCATATTGTCAGCCTGTTAAATACACGGTCTAGTCCACCTATCAAGGTATCAGATGTATTTTAAAAGACTTCATTCTTATGATAATTAGAATTTTTATGTGTGAATGTAACTTTTTATTTGTTCAAAAGAAGATTTAATGTTTTACTGTTGCTATATGAGTAATAATTAGAGGTTAAAATTATTTTATAACGATATTGGAATTATCAATATTATACAGGGTAACAATTAGGTTAAGCTATTCAAAGGCAGGAAGAAAGTATCACTATAAAAAAAAAATGATATGGGTTTCAAAATAAAAAATGATATGGATTTCCGAATGTCATTGAATCTCATTGAAATAAATATTTGTAAGAAAATACCTCCAAGTATTATTATAAAATGAAATACTCTAATAATAATTTGTTTGCAAAATCTTTCTTCAAATCATTTACAGGTGTCCAGTATGTATAAAGCTACAATGTAGTTGTTCATTTTCTGTATTACCGAGGTACAAGTTTTTTTGTTTTATTTTCTGTAATATTTAAAAATGTTTACTCTGTGTTTTTCAAAGTAAGTTGTTTATTTCAACATTACAAAGTGTTCCTTTTAAATTTCTGTATTACTGATCTATACACTTGGATTTGTTTGGGACCAAATTCTCACCTGGAATTCAAGGAGTGATAAGAATTGTTCGAGTTGGCTGAAATGAAGTTTGAATGAATTGAATTGTGATCATGTTTTTCCATGTAAAATAAGTGTCTTTTACTCATTGTTTTATATAATTAGTATGATTGTTTGAATTTCTTAACATTGTGTAGCGTAATTATTAGCTCACTGGGTCCGAAGGACCAAGGTGAGCTTATGCCATACCGTGGCGTCCGTCGTCCGTCCGTCAACAATTTCTTTAAACGAC
>JAUMHH010010581.1:0-11125 GCA_032359455.1 Chlamys rubida
TTCTGCTATTGTTATATATCAATCTAAGAACCTTTGTCTTATCTACTGTCGTTTTGTATTTCAGGCCAAGAAACAACGTCTTGTCTTTTGTCTTTCTGTTTGATATGCCTTGGAAAATATCCTCATATTTTAAAAAGGTAATCATTCTGTAAAATACGACGAGGTAGTGTAAACGTGTTTCTGTTAGAACACTCATATTTCCTAGCAATGACGACAATTATCAAGAAGCACGATTTGCATCTTCAACTCTCTATAACACGCGCTAATGTAGTGATTTTAAATTTCGATGTAATAGAAAGTAATTGCTTTGAAACTAACGCGTTGCAGCATCCTTATCTCTGAAATATGTGTGCTCAAAATTATGTAAAAACGAGTCAAAGAAGATAAAAAAAAAATGAGGAATACAATGACTTTTCAGATTATGGGATGAAGTAATTTGTTTTAATCGGACATAACTAAACGACTTCAACTATCAGGATTCCTAGTGAAATTGACGAACTCCTCGTATGATCACAACAAGTCCTTAGAAACCGGTAGAAGGTCCTTTCTTTATAGTTTTTGAATTTGACCATTCAAGGTTTCCAGACAATTTACTATGATTTCTGATATGAAGGTCGGTTATCATTTTATCCTAGACTTAGAGATGAAATAGACCAGGTTGTTGGCGAAAAAACTTCCGTTGAATTCGAAGATCTAGGCAAGCTACCCTACCTGGATATGGTTGTACAGGAAACACTACGACGATATCCACCCAGTGCTGCCACCTACCGGGAGACTAATCAAAATGATGTCATCGACGGTTTCCCAATACCGAAGGAAACAGCTGTCTGTGTAGGTGGCATTTTATGTATCTGATGGCTTCGATTATTGGTACAGTAGGCATAAACTGAGTCCTTCAAGTGTCATACACAATCGTACTTATTTCATCGAAATGTTCTTTTCTGGTTTTTTTTTTAAATTTTCTAATCAGTTTCTGATGTATGAAGGAAACCGAACACGATTCAGGTTTGTCATTATGAACATATATTGTTGTCTTTAATAGATATTTATTGAGATTTTGTTATCAGAAACATAGCATTTAATATTGCTTTCAGTTCAGCATGTACGTTCTGTCCAACCTGGAGGAGTATTTCACAGATCCTCTGGAGTTTCAACCTGAACGATTCAGTGAGGAAAATAGGAAAAGGTATATAACACGTCAGGCGTTTAGAGAGTAACTTAGAGTGTAAACGATTATCATAGAACATGTATAACACGTGAGGCGTTGAGATAGTAACTTAGAGTGTAAACGATTATCATAAAACATGTATTGTTAGTTTTTAGCTTTATGTTACATAGCACACAATGTATAGCACAGTGTCAGCACAAAAGGGTAACATCGTGGATATTTAAACGAAAATAAAACAACAGTTCCAAGAGGAGGCAAAAACAGGAAAGAAATAGTGAGCATAGCAATACATCCCAGGAAAACAAGGTATTCGGAGGGGTAACGGTCCAAGCTTCACATGCTACTAATATCTGCATTAAACCATACAATCAGTTAATGTTAAAAAAAACACCCATTTAGATAACAGCTTCACATTCTACAAATATCTGGATTAAACCATAAAATCAATAAATATTAAAAACATTACATTTAGATAACAGCTTCACATTCTACAACTATCTGCATTAAACCATAATATCAATTAATATTAAAACAAGCCATTCGGATTGATATGTTTCGCCTATTCCCCACTTTGACCATCAATGCAAATATCAGATAAACTAACTTAAACGCAAAAAGTTAACGTTGATGGAGATGCTGTCAATGGACCATGACCGGGAGACTGCATCAAGTATTGATGAATGGATTGAAATGTAGTACCTAAGATGCATCTATGGTCCAAGTTTGGTTGGTCTAGCACTTACACTTTCAGAGAAACTAACTTAAACGCAAAAACTTAATGTTGCCGCCGTCGCCGCCGTCGCCGGAAAAGCAACAACGAAGTGGAAGCGAGACAAAAATTACATTTAGATAACAGCTTCACATTCTACAAATATCTGCATTAAACCATAAAATCAATAAATTTTAAATAATCTGCTCGTGTATTGTAGATGGATGTGTATTTAATTAAGAATATTACTTTTAGATTACTGTATATTTAGTAGACTACTAGACAAGTGTAGCACTATTTAAAGAAGAAGTGAGAGTTATTTGGTTAATGCAGCTGAAATACGAAGTTTGTCCAGCAACCAGAACGTATAGAGGATATTCAATGATTTCCCGTTAACTATAAGACATTAAATACCCACCATTGTTCGAAGGTAATTCAACACTTGCATGATCTACAATTAGTCAGAATGAAGTCCGCTATCTTAAATATTCGACTTTCGAACATGCGAACAACATTTTTCGAGGCATATAACTACCCACTAAGGTTATATAACTAGGTGTGTTTCATGTCTCATTTTTGTTTCTGTTTTCCTGTTAAAACTTTACATTAAATATAATACCGCAGGGATTAACGAAAGGTAACATTTTAATAAAACCACAAACACTCACTCCTATTGACACACATACATATGGTTGCCAAGGTGTCAATTAATTTCCGCTATTTCCTTTCCTATCTTTACAAATGTCCAATCAATCAATAAGTAGCGACAGGAAATAGCCTGTTCTTTTTCCAACTTATTATTCTCCATTGCAATGTAGGGAACACCCATACATTCCAAAAATCACATTTATTTATTTATCTTTGATTGTCGATTTTCCCGAAAATCAGCTTTTGGATATTGACTATCAGTAGCAAGGCGACAAAAAGTCTGTTTCTCAGTCAAATGTCCTGTCTGGTTTAACCAGTTTTGGTGTTATTACATATACGTTTACACCATCACTGTTTTATTCTCAGTTATTCATGTTAATTATCAAAATAGATCTACCTCGTTGTGAGACGTTTTGATTCTGTAATGTCAAATAAGATATTCACCTGGACATATACCTGTATATTGTTAAAGGAGTTAGTTGTCTTTGTGTTCCTATAGACACACGTTTGTGTATGACATAAAAGGTTGTATTTATCGAGTGGAATTAACAAAACAAATATTTTGAAGATACAGGTGGGGATTTGTGCTTTGGTTGTTACTCGAGTTTAAGCTATCCTTTACCTTAAGTGCTGGATTCGGAGAAAATGATTGAGAAAAGCTGCTGTCAATATCCACAACAACCACGTGATCGTATTAAAACTTATAACCGTCCGATAATAGAGAAACACGGTATAATGAATATTAAAATAGCATGTTGTTGCCGTTATGAATCCTTTGGCATCGTTTAATTTAATTAAAATAAATAAAATTATGTCGAAGTTGCTTGTTACATGTAACAGCTGTTTGTCTTTTCAGAATCGGGAGCTACAGGTACTTTCCATTCTCCATGGGACCAAGAACTTGTATCGGGAAACATTTCGCAGAGGTAAGAAAGCAGCTTTAACCCAAGTGTACAGGTATCAAGGTATGATTCTAGTACCAATCGATTAGTTAGGGGGTAAGAAAGCAGCTTTAACCCAAGTGTACAGGTATCAAGGTATGATTCTAGTACCAATCTATTAGTTAGGAGGTAAGAAAGCAGCTTTAACCCAAGTGTACAGGTATCAAGGTATGATTCTAGTACCAATCGATTAGTTAGGAGGTAAGAAAGCAGCTTTAGTCCAAGCGTACAGGTATCAAGGCTTTAACCCAAGCGTACAGGTAGTAAGGTGTGATTCTAGTACCAATCTATAAGGTTGGATTTAAGAAAACGGCTTTACCCCAAGCGTACAGGTATCAAGGTGTGATTCTAGTTCCAATGTATTAGTTATAATTATACGCTTAAAAATACTTCATTACCCAACGCTTTTTGCTTCTTTATTTATTTTTTAAAAATGTCTTTAAGGTTTCTGAACAGTAAAGTTTTGCATATCCATTTACCTGTTTTCAAATCATCATTATGTGTTGCTCTTTTCAGATTGAGTCAAAAATAATATTGGTGAAATTTTTACAATGGTTCAACTTTACTTTGGATCCCGACCAGTCAACAGACATACAGGAAATGCTACTACATAGGCCAAAGGACGGAGCACTGTGTACCTTAACCTTGCGAGATCGATGACAGTAGAGCTTCAGCGTGCCAGATCAATCAATCCATGAAGGACGATTTCTTCATCAGCATGTTTCAGTCTCCCGGAAGCGTATGATCATGAAAACATCGAGTATTGAGATACATTGGTTAACAGCCCCGAGCGGATAAAGATAGAAGAATATGTGAAGTAGATCATAATTGTCTGGTTGTCCCATTGGCAATACAAGATGAGAAGATGAGAAAATCGATTACTAAACCGTTTTACAGTAGCTTACATTTGTTAGACAGCGATGTGCACGCGTTGTGTCTTCTCTGTGTGAAGTCGCAGTTGTGTTTGTTTAAATCGACCACTTCCGGCAATGTCTGTAAGACAAAAATACATTTCATTGGTGTTATATATTGTCATGCTTTCCATGTTTACAATAACTATATGGTGAATTAGCGTTCGCTATCGTTATTTTCCGTCGCTTGTAAAGTGAAATATTGAAATATATAGGTCAATCAATGTTACTAAACCACTGAATAGCGGGTTTTGAAAGGTTCAAATGACGTCATATTTATATGAAAGAACACAGAAGATAGTTTTCTTGATTATTTAATCCAGTATCAGATTTGTGATCTTATCGTCATTCCTGTTAAACTGCCCCTATATAAGTAAACTGTACACGTGGCTTTACTGGTGTATCTTACAATTCATTTCTTTGATCATCGAATCAAGTATTTTCTATTATTACAACATGTTGGGGCTACAGTACTTGTAATTGTCAATCACCAGTTTAGGAACTTTCTATTAATACATTGGGGGTTACAGTACTTGTAATTGTCAATCACCAGTTTAGGAACTTTCTATTAATACAACATGTTGGGGGTTACAGTACTTGTAATTGTCAATCATCAGTTTAGGAACTTTCTATTAATACATTGGGGGTTACAGTACTTGTAATTGTCAATCACCAGTTTAGAAACTCTCTAGGAAGGTTACGTGAGAGTGCTCTATATGCAGTGGTTTTCGTAACGATGGAAATATCACGTCTTTCTTGTTTTCCTATCTTGATAATATTGATATCAAGATTAAATTCTCGTAACATTATGAATTTCACATTACTGTTTCTACATAAACATAAAACTTTCTTGGTGAAACAATAGTTTAGTTGTAACGTAATAAATATGACATAGAACTTTTTTGGTAAGAATAGTAATAGCAAAATGTAGTCATGGATTTGTTCGGGTACATAAAGGTTCCCAAACGAGTGATGACAGATATCATGTTTATCTAACACGAGTTAGTTAATTTTCAAATTGTATGAAGACACAAGGTTTTGCGAGTGTCTTTTACAATTTGAAAATGATTAATTACCTTTTTCTCCCACAACGATTAGATACTATATCTAGAAGACCATGTTTGTATTGGGAAGACATTATTCATGGTGTCTTTGGGTAAAGCAATTGCCATGAACAATGACGTCACAATGGACGATGACTTCGCAAAACATATAGTGATTGTGGAAGGAATGAGAAATAACATTTTGCTTTGCTCCATACAATCGTTTTTGTAACAGTATAAATATCACCTTCAGTTTTCTGCATACAACCGTTTTAGTAACCAAGAGGAATGTCACATTTCAGTGTCAAATACCGGTGAAATATTTTTGTTTGTTTTCTCTGTTGATGCTGCTTTATGAAATGTAAATTGATCAAGCAATATTTATGATAAACTTGATTTAACCAACATTAAGGTGACTGTATCACTTTGTCGGACACCAAGCCAAGGCGGAAGGCTTTGTTTCAGGTTAGCGTCCTAGCGACAGCTTCTATAACGATGAACGTTGCTTTAGGTTAGCGTCCTAGCGACAGCTTCTATAATGATGAACGTTGTTTGAGGTTAGCGTCCTACGTTGTTTGAGGTTAGCGTCCTAGCGACAGCTTCTATAATGATGAACGTTGTTTGAGGTTAGCGTCCTAGCGACAGCTTATATAAAGATGAACGTAAGACACATCATTTGACTGCACCTATACAATGTGGTAATGGATACAGTATGCCAAACAATTTGTTTGTCTTGGTCAAAGACAAAACCAACAATTCTTCCTAGCTTTGGCGAACGCTCAAATCAAGGCCAATTTTCTTTTTTCAAACGTTGTGGCAATTATGACTCAATTCATTAAGTTTTGTTTTCTTCGGGTTCATTCGGTATTTATCGGGCTTACCTATTTTGTGGTGCGTTATTGGCCATCTTAAACACAAACATTTATCAAATGTACCATCGTTATATTTTGATGATTTCCCGTGTCGTTTTACAATATCGTAGCCGGCTAAATGGAAATGTAGAAAATGCGTAGCGCTTTGAGTATTATTTTTCCCTGTGTGTATCCCAATTAATGCACCGACAGATTATCTTTTTGATATATAAAAGAATTAAAGATGAATTTTGTGCAAATAGTGTAATATGTGACTAAGATGTGCTTACTAGTATCTAGAGAAGCTTATAACTATGTTAATGGTCTTTATTTGTGTTTTGAAAAATGTAAGAAAAACTTGAATAAAAAATTTAAGAATATTGTTTATGTTGTTGCTGTTGATTATTCATAGAATTATAAAATCGACATTCAACACAAAAATCCACTTAATACAGACATCCACCACAAATAATCAACGTAATACAGACATTCACCAAAAATAATCCAAGATAAACGGACATCTACCACAAATAATCCACGTAAAACAAACATCCACCACAAATAATCCACTTAATAGAGACATCCATCACAAATAATCAACGTAAAACAGACATCTACCACAAATAATCCACGGAAAACAGAAATCCACCACAAATATTCCACGTAAAACAGACATCCATCACAAATAATCAACGTAAAACAGAAATCCACCACAAATATTCCACGTAAAACAGACATCCACCACAAATAATCCACGTAAAAAAATACATCCACCAAAAGGATTCCAAATAAAACAGAAATCCACCACAAATAATCCACTTAATACAGACATCCACCACAAATACTCCACTTTATACAGATATCCACCACAAATAAACGACGTAAAACAGACATCCACCACAAATAATCCACTTAATACAGGTAACCACCACAAATAATCCCCGTAAAACAGACATCCACCAAAAATAATCCACGTAAAACAGAAATCCACCACAAATAATCCACTTAATACAGACATCCACCACAAACAATCCACGTAAAACAGACATTCACCAAAAATAATCCACTTTATACAGATATCCACCACAAATAATCAACGTAAAACAGACATTCACCAAAAATAATCCACTTAATAGAGACATCCACCACAAATAATCCACGTAAAACAGATATCCACCACAAACAATCCAAGTAAAACAGACATCCACCACAAATAATCCACTTAATACAGACATCCACCACAAATAATCCACTTAATACAGGTATCCACCACAAATACTCCAAGTAAAACAGACATCCACCACAAATATTCCACGTAAAACTGACATCCACCACAAAGAATCCACGTAAAACTGACATCCACCACAAATAATCAACGTAAAACAGACATCCACCACAAATAATCCACTTAATACAGACATCCACCACAAATAAGTGAGGGATTGATATAATAAACACGTGTATTGACAAATAACGTAAAGTGAGGGATAGAATAAACACGTGTATTGACCAATAACGTTAAGTGAGGGATAGAATAAACACATGCATTGACAAATAACGTTAAGTGAGGGATTGATAGAATAAACACGTGTATTGACCAATAACGTAAAGTGAGGGATGGACAGAATAAACACGTGTATTGACAAATAACGTAAAGTGAGGGATTGATAGAATAAACACGTGTATTGACCAATAACGTAAAGTGAGGGATGAACAGAATAAACACGTGTATTGATAAACAACGGAAGGTGAGGGATTGATAGAATAAACACGTGTATTGACCAATAACGTAAAGTGATGGACGGACAGAATAAACACATGTATTGACAAATAACGTAAAGTGAGGGATTGATAGAATAAACAAGTGTATTGACCAATAACGTAAAGTGAGGGACGGACAGAATAAACACGTGTATTGATAAACAACGGAAGGTGAGGGATTGATAGAATAAACACGTGTATTGACAAATAACGAAAAAAATCACGTAAGATATTACACTTGGATGTCAGCATCCAAATGATGCATCAATATTCTCTGAATTGTGAAATATATATAATACTGACTGAAGTATTCGACTTTAATTTGTGATATTGGAGAATACTTGTTATGCCCGACTGACAAGACTAGTCAACCTCCCATTTTCTTCAGAATCACACTCAACTTTAACACGTAATCCGCGTTTCATGGTGGAGGGGAGACAATCGCGAATTGCACTGGAATGCAATGCAAAAACCATGGAATGGAGACAAAAAAAGAAAAAAAAAAGAAAATGCATATAAATTTTGAACTTCAAAAAAAAAAAAGGATCAGAATGATTACCACAAATGATATTTCCCCGCAAATTGCTACTAATCACAAACACCATAACTTGACCAATAGAGAAATTTTATTTTATTTTTGTTTGTGTTTTTTCCTTAAATAAAAGCGCTATAAATCTGTATGCTATATTGGTGTCAGTCATAGTGTTACTGTTTAATTTGTTGACGCTCAAATCTGAGTCTCACTGAACAGTGAGTTAGGTAATTAGGCCCTCTTCGTCCAGCGACGATTGTATCTTAGAAAAAATGCGATAAAATGATGATGGTATTAATTGTGTAAAAATATCAAATTAAGCTTTTTTATGATTTTTATGTTCTTTTTCAACTATGTAATAACTAAAGAAAAAAATCAACCTGTTTAGCCCGAGACCCAACAGGCCCCATTCTCCCATACATACGTACAACGGGATTAAAGTATCACAGACAAACGGTAATTAGGAATGACATCTGTCACTCAGATATAGCATCTGTAATGTATTTCACTATCAGATACGTACGTTATATCACGGACTTAGATAACAATCTAATTCCGTGGTTATATAGATATCCCGAAATCTCATTTTAATGGGGGTTTTTGAAGCCGAGATACAATGTAGGCTACTCTAGCAAATAAAAAATAAAGTTTAAAAGGAGACAATCAGTTATTTCTTTCTAGTTATCGACTCTGCATGGAAACTTGTTTAACTTGTTCACAATCTGATTAAAATACTTATTCCGCCTAATCCTAATGATGGTGTAACAGTTATACATGATATTAGAATGATTTTGTTCTGTGAATACTGTGAATTTAATAAAAATATTCTTTATTGTGGGAGATAAAATACAATTATGTCTAGGTTAAATTCTAAAATGACTAAACAGATACTGAACACGACATTTAAATTTAGACAAGATACGAAATCTCTAGTTCTAGTTGGACAAAAAGAAAACCCTCCTTAGGCCCCATTCTCAGTTTACGCATGGATGATTATGCCGATGCTTGACAAGCGAGGGCGCTGTCGGTCTAGCTTCCTGTCAAACAGATGTTGCTACTTTGGGAAGGGATTCCCAGCACCGGCTTCTGAATAAGTGGATATTTTACCATTTTCTGTGTAAGTATGCCAGAATCCCAACCCCATAATTCAAGCTGAGCTAATGCGAACCGGAAAGTAAACTATTCAGCTAGGAAACATTAATGGAATCGTCCCGGTGCTTATGCTACAGGAAAGGTGAAGGGCTAGTTGACAGTTCAGCCATGCGAATCTCAGTATCCTCCTTACCTCAAAACTGATGGGTGAAACACAGTACAGCTATTATTTCCGTCTGAGCTGTCATAGCAATACATACATCTACCAGACACCAACTGTTGAAGGTGCTTCTTTCAATGGTGCGTGCTCTGTGTGACCCAAGACCCACTAAACTAAAAAATAGACCAATTGTTAAAAGCAAATATTTTAAATGCTGACCATTGATGCCTGAGGCCTTACTGAGTGATGGGCATCCAATTGACATTCACATAATGAGTATGACACTTTTGTTGGTTTGGTTAGACAGTGCAATTTTGTGTTAAGTTTATTGGTTAGCCTGCAGGTTGATTATAAATTATACTAGTCCAATGACCAATGTATATTTTCATAGTAAAAAATGTAAAAAATGTGTTCGCTTTGAAAAAAACCCTAGCAGGGTACTAGCAAAGGGTGTCAACTTATTGTCAAGCAATTAGAATTGTACACCCCTATCAGATATGTTATCACTTTCTATATACTGACATATCTGACAAATTTCACAAATGAAGATTTATTTAAGATACCCGTAATTAAAAATTAAGTGTCTCCCCAGTTGTTCAGGGGAAGGGATTGGTCCGATAACAGAACTTCTCAGAAAATCCTATGATGTTATACTTCTGCACTAGCCTTTTTTAATATAGAAAAAGTGTGAATTTCATGCCTGTATTTAGAAAGTGTGTGTTTGCTCCAGCTATTCTAAGGATTTCAGGAAACAACTAAACGCATTTAAAAACATTTTTTATATGAAAATATTTTCAAATGATTTTTAAACCTGACCATTGAAATTCAAAATCAAATTCCTGGCAACACTTTATGTGGTCTTCTTAGTATATTTAGAAAATAAGGCTGTAGGACTGTATTCATTTGATTGGATGTTCTAACATGTGATGGTTCCATACATTACGAAGAACTTCGCAACAGAGATTGCAATTTTGATGTTGATGCTATGACCATGCATTAGCTGGAGCCTTGCCATCAGTGAAGGAGCAATGCCTGCGAGAGTCATTTATCCCAGCTGCCCTATCTAGAATCAGTAGCATTATCTTTGATGTGGTAGGCTATGGACATATATGTCCTAGATATAAATGCAAAACAAACCCAAATAGATTACAATGTACTTTTGAAACATTGCATGTTCTGAATGTTATTTCTAATTCTCATATTGAAGCGGACCAATGAATTAGCTCGATCAGTTTTTATACGCCCGTTTTGAAAAACGGGAGTATTATGGTATGGGGTTGTCCGTCCGGCGTAAACTTTTGTTTGTCCG
>JAUMHH010010592.1:0-11125 GCA_032359455.1 Chlamys rubida
CTCTCACAAACAAATGACGTAACAATCAATACCTGCTCACAAGAGCAGATAACTCTGCAATACGAAAAGATGGAATATGCTTTGTGCAGCCATGGCCAATAATTGATGCTGTGCTGGTATAATTCTTGTATGGCAACATTGGTTAAGTGTAGGCTTTGTGATGTAAAGGTTCCCAGTTTGACCTCTGTAGTTTTCTCATTTTCTTTTTTATTCCTATGTTTATACATTCAAGTTTTGAACTACAATTCTGTCAATTGCATAACAACATGTCATTTTTTGACACGTTTCTTTTGAAAAGGTCTTGAACAAATATTTTACAATAGTGACATTAATATTGGTAATAATAGAAATTGTTGGAAAACTTTACCAAAGAACTAAGTACACTATTCTTATTTAAATCACCATTTGCTGATTCGAAAATTAACACATGATAATAATTACCAGGTTTACATCTGTCTAATTGTTTTATATACCATCTAAGTATTCATAAGAAGTTGGGACTCCAAAGTGTATAAATACGAACCGTAGTTCACATTTAAATGTATCCCCTTAAACTGACTCCACATCGTTACTGTTGTCATTGGTCCATCTATCATAACAGTGAAAAGTCTGTTGTTGGTTATTTTTTAATGGGAGTACTAGTGTTTACAATAAGGAAAAAGGAATTATAAATTAAGTGTAAAACGTCAAGCATCGATGAAATATATATATGTCAAATAAGCTAAACAAGGATTATCCCTTTAAAACAAGTTTACAGCATAATTTCACGATAGTTTAGTATTTATTATACAGTGCTCATAAAACACTTCATTTGACTGAGATAATTCCTAAATTAATTCAATATAATAACTATTAACAAAATATATCAATTATCAAAATGTTTATTTCTTACAAAATGTGAATATGAAAATTAGATTGCTGCTGATTGCATGTAAATTTACAAATGGAATCGCTCTACAAAACATTTACATTATATACAACTGAATTCAATCATCAATATTTTTCTTATTTACATGTTTTTTTTTAACAAACAACCTTTGAATGTTTGGAATGTTATAAATTCAACCATAAAACAATTAAGACTTGAAAACAGTTTCAATTTGGAAAGGATCCCAACCAAGTGGGAAATCACATTTCCGCCAAAACATACATAGATAAAAATCTGAGGAATGTAATAAAATGTTATTTGGAGAAAAAAAAAGAGACTTGATATGTTTTAATTACACTGAGTTCTGTGGTCTAAATTGACATAAGTACATACCAAGATTTGTATAACAGTCACTTAAAACTGTAATTTTAATATGTACTATTTTTTTCAAAAAATTTCATGTACAAATCAAAAGTACAGCTATGCATTATCTGGGTTCTGCCTTTCTAAAAAAGCACAAGTTCTAGTTTCTAGCACTTTATATCTTTAATATTTAGATGTTTAAAAAAGCATACATGAACAGGATTGTATCAGGATTATTCTAGCTGCTTTATTTTTAAGCCATTTGCCTGCTGAAAAAATTAATAAAAAATTACCAAAAAAAGTAAATTTGCAAAAATAAAGGAAAATGTAATAAATTTATTCAGATCATAAAGAACAATCAACTTAACTCTCAAGTCTCAAGGACAGTTTTAGTTGTTTATTTTTTCAATATATCTGTCTTAAATAAAATATCCGAAATGACCACATTACAAACCTCGTTATATTTTTGGTTACTGAGAAAAGTTTAAATCTAACGAATCCAAATAAATGAAATATGAATTTGTAGACTGGCCTATTTCTACATTTTTTTTAAAGTGCACACTTTGTAAATGGCCCTACAAAGGATTCTGTGTGCTCACATACCTTATCATGCTCTATTGAATTTTGTATGGAAATTTGACCAACAGCTTTGCAAAAGGCATATGATGATTACACATTTTTTTTTTTCATGTGATGTGGACTTCTGTCCCTTACAAATCTTGTCCAGAACCAGAATATGACTTCGAGATTAAAAAGCACAATTGCTGTCATGGAATTTTTTTTATAAAGAAAAAGCGTCAGAAGGTTTTAAGCTTAGTGAGGCTTGAATTAACGAGGTTCAAATGTGTGTTTCATTTCGCTTATAAGTTTGAAGGTATCTGATCAACAGGAAAGTTACATAGCATCTGATCAATGTCTGGATTACAAACTTATTTACACTAATTAACCTTAATCTAGGATACATCGTGGAATGTTATGTATGTGTACATCAATTATAAAATCATCTACAATGAAATGTACAAGTCTAAAAATTCATTATTTACATGTAAAAATAATAAAAAGTACACAAAAATATAATACATGTCTGATATGTTTTGATATGGTGGTGCTTTTCATATCGATAAAGCAACCAAAATATTTTAACAACATGTATTTGACACACAAAATAGCCAACATGGCTTGACATTCAATTAACAAAACATTACATGGACGAGTCACATATATTTTATAATGCAAACGATGGACTTAAGTGTTATGAGGAATTCACCTTGTTGACAACTGAAAGTCCTTGACATACAAAGTACAAATCATTACTTCATTATTTCCTACTCATCTAATGACCTGTTCTTCTAATTTGAACACATTTCTAGACAAATTCATCCTAATATGTGATAAATCCCATCATTTGAAAAATATTCAGGTAAAATCATTTCTACTCAATGTAGGAAGCAATACATTCCCAGCACCAAATTCTATTAAAATAATGCAAAAAAACAGGGATTCCCATAAATTCATTTTTTTATATTTAGACTGAACTTTTAGTGTCAACCAATCAGAGTAACAATTAATGGACAATGTTACTAAGCCATTTGAATATTTAATAACATTGAAAAGAAAAAAAGTATCAACATTTTATTTTGCAAAAATCATTCTATACTAACAATAGTTATTATTAATGGTATCTACTGCAACCTTGTTTTTAAAAAATGCAAACATTATTTACCTTGAATTAGAGTTTCAATTAATATTTTGCATGTTGCAAACTTTGTGTATAATAAGAGAAATAGCAGAAACAAATGTAACATTATGACATTATATATTAACACTGCAATGAAAATATTTAATTACTAAACAAAGACTAAAACATTGCGTTCAAGTTAAGAAAATGCATAAGATATCAATTATGTGGAATTACGTTGAATCTGTGTGTTATAATCGTTTGGAATGTGCTATATAGAATGGAAAGCTGTGAGTGAATAAACCTTCCCATTATGGTATCTAACTAGGCATATACAATCTTGCATAGACAAAAGTGACCATGGCGCCTGTCTGCACCACAGAAGTGACATATGTCCCAAATCTGTGCATCAAATCCTAAACTAGAACGACCAGATGTTTAACCAATCCAAGAACTAGTAAATGGTCTTGGCTCAAGACTTCTGACAGCTATGATGCCTTTGCACCATGCTATTCATACTTGGGAGAGAAATTCGTAATTAGGATTTCGACCCACAGAGAAGTAACTTGTGTCAGGATCCTTTAAAAAAAAATAGGAAATATTTTATCCTAATGAATTTAATATATTATCTTTCCCTATAAAAATAAATTTGTATCATACGCACACTGTTCTAAGATGAAAATATAATTACGGTGTGATGTGGGTATAATAAAACATGTTTGGCATCACTATACAGTCTCTATCTCAATTAGAACACAAAACAAGGACTAAACTTTACTATGGAAGAGGTTAATTAGAATTCCACACAATGATTTATATTTTCACAGAAGAATTTGTAATGAAATAAATACACATCTTAATGCAGCGATATCGTATGGCAGATTGAAATGTTTGTAGAGTTGTAATCCTGCATCATAAAATAAGAAATTATTTTCATTCCAAACATTAATTGTCAAATTAAAAAGAAAATCTTCAAAAATTAGAAAGATGTATTTCATTTGACATCATATGAATTTACACGTTTCTCAGAGATTCTTTCCAATTTCTGATTATAGGCTAATTATCGCATGATGCTTATATTTTAATTTTGGCTATTCTCCCAATGGTAATATTTTCAGGTTATATTTTTATACCCCTAAAACACAGACAACACGAAAAGTGATGACATCGTATGCCGCAATGTTTGTCGCAGTATTTGTAATTCTAACTTCTGATTGGTTGCAGTTGCTTGGCGAAGAAATCACTGTTAATGGGTAATGTTGTGTTTTGTGAAGAAGTATTTAGTTTTTATCAGAAATGAAAAAAAGCTCACTAACTCTGGATTAAAAAGGGTTGCCTTACTTTAAATTAAATTAAATTATAAGGGATAACCAGAATTATTGTTTGACTTTTTTCCAGTATAAACAGTATAACCCCAAAAATAATCATGCTTATTTCTTAAATATACTCTAAGCATGTATTGGTTCCTATAATCTTCTTTTTACACATATTGAATTCCAATTCATTGCAGTTTCATATCATAATTAAACTTTTCCTAATACATGTACAATGTACCAGTATGTATTTTTCTCTTCTTTTTTCCCCAGCATATTAAATTTCTGTATAAATGGTATAATGATGAGATAATGAGGAAAATGATCATCACAGTATTAGTTTAGTGATGTATGCAAGGACGGCAATTCCCATGCCTAGAAATAGTTGAAGACTAGATCGTGTGGCTCCATTACAAGAATCATACTCGCAGTAGCAGATCTCCTTGAACACACCCACCTGGTCCCAGGACCATCGGCACCCCCAGGCCACACCTGCAACACAAGTATATAAAGACATCTTTTAACCTATTATATTGTGTATAATACAATTTAGTTAACTTTCGTTAACTCAAAAATGTGTATGATTTTTATCAAATTTGTGGAACTATCTGATTTATAGCAGGCCAATTTAGTGGGTTACAAGTCCACTATCCTAAACCATACCCAGGAGGTAAATAGATTGGAAAGCAATTATTTTGTGAAGAAAACATGAAATAACTTATACTTTATTTTTAAATTTTATATCATTGATTTACTAAGTAAAGGAAATTGAAAATATTATTTCCATATTACCAAAATATATTATATTTACATAAATAACATTTGATCATTGAAAACGTAACAAACTATAAAATAAACTCACCAGAATCAGTTCTGGATCCACAACGTCTTGTTATTTTTTTCCAGCCTCCCCCTGTCAGAATAAATACACAATTATTTAACTTAACACAGACTCAGGGTGTTACACATAGGGACATGAGCTTGTTTGTTTAGAGAAATGTCGTAAAAAATAACTAGTTTACTGATCATGATCAGAATAAAGTTTCTTACAAAAGGAATAAGTAATTCCTTCAGGCGACTGAGAGCCAAGACAGTTTGCATAATTTATTATGATCACAACACAGAATATCATAGGTCCCTTGCTAGCAGTAGCTATATATACTATACATGTACTACATGTAGTATCTTTTGTATCTTCTCTGAAAATTATTTTATATAAAAACATTGGAGTGTACATAATAAGTTTGTGTGACTTACATCCAGGACTTTCTTGTGTTATTTTCATACAAAACTGTCCAGGAGTTTTTGCTTCAAAGCTGTTGCAGTCAATAGGTGCATTGACCTCTGTGTCAAAGAAGTGTCCAGTAGGGCAGGAGGAATCCTCATTACTGTCACACTGATAGCACTGAATGGCCTCACCTGGACAAATCACGACCAAATTAAACACATAGGATCAAAGAAATGGATTTTATTTAAAGTCTACCATATGTAAACAATTATCAACAAATCAAATAGTTACACTTTTTAAAACAGAAGACACCATTGAAGCACACAAAGTTAACCAGGTCTGTTCTGTTTAGACAGGCTAACTATGCATGTTCCATTGGTGTGTTTTGTTTTACTAGACAGGTTAATTAAACGTTTCTTTAGACAAGTGAAAATACAGGTGTTCCTAAAAGACAGGTTTAACTATATATGTGTTATTACATTAAAATTGTCTTTAAGGAACACTTGCATTTTCCTACAGTTAATTAAACCTTGCTAAACAGAACTCATGTATACAATAACCTGTAAAAACAGAACACATTTACTTGTTTGAAAGAACATCTGCAAGTTAAACCTGTCTTAAGGGAACAGATAGTCGAACCTGTCTAAAGGAAACAGAGAGTTAAACCTGTCTAAAGAGAATAGAGTTAAACCTGTCTTAAGGGAACAGTTAAACCTGTCTAAAGGGAAAAGAGAGTTAAACCTGTCTAAAGGGAACAGTTAAACCTGTCTAAAGGGAAAAGATAGTTAAACCTGTCTAAAGGGAACAAAGAGTTAAACATGTCTAAAGGGAACAGATAGTTAAACCTGTCTAAAGGGAACAAAGAGTTAAACATGTCTAAAGGGAACAGAGAGTTAAACCTGTCTAAAGGGAAAAGAGAGTTAAACCTGTCTAAAGAGAAAAAGATAGTTAAACCTGTCTAAAAGTAACAGAGAGTTAAACCTGTCTAAAAGGAACAGAGAGTTAAATCTGTCTAAAGAGAACAGAGAGTTAAACCTGTCTAAAGGGAACAGAGAGTTAAACCTGTCTAAAATGAACAGATAGTTAAACCTGTCTTAAGGGAACAGATAATTAAACCTGTCTAAAGGGAACAGTAACAAAGTTAAACCTGTCTTTTCTAAAGAGAAAAGTGACACACAGTTAAAACTGTCGAGAAACACAAACGGAAACCTGTCCAAACAAAACACACTGACACACAGTTAAAATAAACCTGTCAAAACAGAACAATGATAATTATAACACAGTGACATACAATTAAAAAATTACCTGTCCGAACAGAACACACAATCATACAGAAACCTGTCTCAAAAGAACAATGACATGCAGTTAACCTGTCTAATGCAGAACATATTTGTTACCCCAAAACCATTACATCCCCCAGTAATAGTCAGATTTTTCAGATTATATTTATACTTCATTTCAAATTCTAGCATTTACTCTGTATTACTTTAATGTAAACAGGAATTCATTACTGCTCATGTCCATTGTCTTACTCCCACATTTTATATTTAATAATGACAATTGGTCAGCAATGAATCCACCTGGTGTAATTAGTCTCTAGATCACTATATATTGGCATATAAGTGTCAATAATTATCAGGGAGTTCTTTGCTACATGGGGAATGGAGTTTCATAACCAAAGAAACTGCGCCCAGCAGCAGTGGCACGGGCAGCATCTGACCCAAGACAGATACCAGTTACATGTATTGTGTTTAAAAAAAATAGATATACCTTTAGCTGAGAGAACATGATTTTGAGTCCATTTTGAAATTATATCTAACTAAAATTAATCTATTACTTTGGGCTTGATATCAATTTTAATATCATGCGACATAACACTTGTATATGAAATAATATTTAAACCACAGGGTCTTTTAAACAGCATGCAGTTGAACGATATCATAATTTAAAATTTAAGCTAGGGACAATTGAATTGTTAAATTAGAGCAGTTTTGTTTGTTTGTTTGATTTTGTTTAACCAGAGACGTCTATACTGTGTTATATACGTCTCTGGTTTAACGTCCTATCAACAGCTAAGGTCATTTAAGAACGGAAATTAGAGCAGATGTGAGCAATAAACTTACGTTAAAAAGATATTTAAGCATCGAAAAGAATAGACACATTGCTGAGTCCAAAATTACTACTGATATTGTTTACTTATTAGTGCCAGGTAATAAAGGGAGATAATCATCCAAAATATACAGGTGTTGTAAACAGTCGGTACAGGTGTAAATGAATTGAGTACGACAGATTCATATGTAAGCCTGACATTTTTTTTGTCCTTACGAAACAGTTTTCAGGGAAATAAGAGTAAGGTTTTCACATACAATTGAATTGGTTATCCGGAAGTGAAGGCCACCTTTTGTAAACATTCTTTAGTCATGACACCTTTCCTCAGGTGTAATAATTTACTTGGATCGAGCAAAATAGAGGTGTATAATATACATAAATGCACGTGCCTGCGTTTGAACAAAGTCGTTTAAGATTTTACATATTTTTTGACAATTACCTGTGTCAAATAGGTACATAAGGCCGCATATCAGAAGCCAGGTCATCTTGAGTCTGGCCATCATGGCGTCGGTGTGTCTTTGCGTTACAGGTGGCGCTTCGAGTGCTCATTTGCATACTATGTTAACTCACCTGTTGAAGGGCGCGGTTTCCGCTATACCTTCAGTTGAGCGGTAAATATGAATATTGCTAGCGGCTTTGATGAGGTCGCGGAATCTTACACTTTTTGCTATATTTTTGTTATTATGTGTTGATCACATACTAGCAGTATATCTTTTATGCATATTTTTAAACCGATATTTGGCAGTTGGTGAACTTAAATATATAGTAATAGTTACTATAGCGTGTATTTTTTTCAAGGAAACTATATTGTTTGCAAAAATCTTAAAACTATTTACAATTCAACTGGTATAATTCATTTGGACCAAAGACGTTTACTTTATTTATGAAACATCAGAGACTTATATATTACCTAATATCAGAGACGTATATATATGTCTCTGGTATAATGTAAAAAAAAATGAAAATCGGTTTGATTCAATTGGTAAATATAAGGTAACAGGTAAAAATCAGTTTAACATCTCTCTTAAATAATCGTTTAAAGATAGAAACAATGGAAATGATTTTTTACTGCTTTTATTTCACCGATCTATGAATTCATGCTAATTACGTGATGGGTGCACCATTTCTATTTTTGGAGAAAGGAAACTGATTATTTAACATACGAAGTTAAGGTATAAATGTAAGTCCTTAAATTTTGACCTCTTAAGAGTGAATCTTGATGAGAATTCTGCATACATATGGAAATTCTTGTGAGGATTCATCCCATTTTAAAGAAGGAATCTACTTTCAATCACTGCTTTAAATCTGGATATCGTGATCGACCCAAATTTGTCGCTCTTCGGAAAATGTATTTTGGAGAGGACCTTCGTATTGTTGTGATAACTAATGTCCCATTCGTTTGCTGCATTATACGATGAAATAATACATTATGAAAATTTAGAAGTCTCCCTCCATGATATAAGGATTTGACGAGCATGTATCGATGGATAATTATACTAGGCTATACCAGACACTGCACACTGTTCTAGATCGGAATTCATTTACTTTACGTGACATAACAATACTTATAACAAGTATAGATTTTATACTGTTATATATATATATAATTATCTAGCTCTACTACTAGACTTAATTAATCATAAGAAACACGTCACATAATGATACTCTAGTACATGTATACGTTTCAAATAAATCGTCGCCATCCATGGTAATTCTATGGTGATTATATTACAATTAATCACAGACATATATACTATAAGTCTCTGAATTCATGCATTCATAAATGTCCGTTAAATTACCCCCATTGGGAGCCTTTCAGATATATCAAAGAAAATCTATGATTTAAATGCCTTTAAAAAGAGGTACAATAATAGAACATTGTTTTTTAAGTTATTTAAACCTTTGTTAGGCGAACCCAAATGTGTACCGCTTTGACCGATATATAAGATGTATACGTTTTTGCTAACAATTCATTATGGGTCTCTTACGTGTTCATTCAGTAGTAATATAAATTTGTACGTACGTAACCAACTAGGCGACTTAATAGCTATCTATTAAACGACTCTGTGACCATTGAGTCGACACACGTGTACAATTAGAATTCCGATACCATTGACAGACCCCTAATCTAATTAATAATTTAATCTGTTCGGGTTAATTATATATGTAAAGCACTTGTACACAAATAATTTCCTTTTTTTCTTGATTCTGATATAGACGTAGACGATTTTTCAGACATATGTCAAATGCATTTTGTAGAATAATGAAATTCTACTATAATTTCTCCAGATCAAGCAAGCTTTTTAAAATTTTAAATGAGGATCGAAGAACAATAGGGCTCGATAAATGGCAAAATCATGAAATTTTGTCCTTGGTGATAATGTAGTATAGTCAACGTACTTAAGACAAGATTTACTTGGTAGAAGTAAATTCCACTAAAAAAAGAAGAGATTGTTGTAAAGCTACGAGTTCAGTTCGGACATATCAGAGGCGTTTTAAAACTATAAACAAGTCTCTGGATATATAACATGTATAAATGGTGTCCAAAATATCACTCAGTTGTTAATTCTCATACAAGTCATGGTTCATCGGAGGATTATAACGTGCGCCTAAAAATATGTTACTGCAAATTTGCAACAACAATTTGGGACGGCGAAAAATAAGATACCAGCCTGTAGACTTGTTCGTAAAAGTAAATGTGAATGCATAGAAAAACGCACATCTGGCTCCTTGTTGTGAAGTACAATATGACAGTCAGATTTGGAACAGCTGCTGAAGCAGTCGGTCGTGCACTACAGCCGCGCGGCATGTGTACTACATGTTGAGACATCAGAAGGAATGTACGTCACAGTTTGTACATCAGCGAGCGTGCACAGTACTTGTCGTTGTAGCACCATACATTAAGGTCATGGGGTATAAGGGGAAGCTACCTGCAATACGATTTCATGTAGTTGAATCCTTTTATATACAGGGTAGGTGTCCAGAGGAGGTGTCACAAATAATGATTTTTTGATATGCAGAACTAGTTATAGGAATAAAACTCCGCTTTTTGGGGGTTTGAAAAATCTATTTAGATAGGGTCTGTTTTAGCTATTCACTCATGGGTACCTGCCCGACTTTGACATAACCAGATATGGTTAACAGACATTATGCTAACATGCATACTGAATCTAATTGAAGCTTTCTCCCACGTTCACACTGAAAGACAGTATGTGTTCTTGAATGCATATATTATGGAGAGACACTGGTTGGCTTTTAAGCTATAGAGCAGAAACTGAATGCAACATCCCCGCAGACGTAGTATATAATTAAGACATTTTCTGCAGTAATACAAGAACGTGATATACTAGTGTTTTCTGTACACCAAGGTAACATGTTAATTGGCATAACACAACACTCTGTTATAAATAATGGTGGCAAGTTCCTGTTCCAAGAGATGATGTGTGCTTTGAACTGTCAACAAGCAAATTCGTGGAATTTATATCCCCGGCTTGCAGGACATATTGTAGGTTAACATTATTGAGGTTAGGTTTAAACATGTGAGTATCGTGCTGTTGAGACATAAT
>JAUMHH010010603.1:0-11125 GCA_032359455.1 Chlamys rubida
ATAATAAGCATAGCACGCGTCCTTAGGGACATACGTAATTATATGACAGGAAAGCGTCATAAGGGATGTACAATAAGGAGAGGACGCGTCCTAAGGGATGTACGTAATTAGTATATGACAGGAAAGTGTCTGTGAGCGCAATCTGATACCGACATCGCGATCTATAACCGGGATTAGGAGAGGCGATAATATAAGCTCTAAGCTTGTTATTGCATCTGAATTAATATGTTTGTAAGGGCCATCCAATAGATTATGTCACTAGTGTCAGGAATCACTTGTATGATGTATGTACCTCGTTTGACCTTGTTATCACAATCCTTCGAAGAATCCCCCTTTAGTAGAAACGCACTCTCGCAGCAATCTCGCGTCCTTGGTGTAAACGCTGCGGGGTAGTCTCCCCTTGGTAACATGACAGGACACTCCATGGAAGATTGAACTACCAAGAGCACTCCTAGAGGCATACCGTTTCCACGAGACTATTTTCTTTAGTAAAAAAGAAAACAAGAAGAAGTGACAGGGACTTAGATCATGTGAATAGGGTGGGTGGTCAATCTGTACTACCTTCTCTTGCTTCAAAAACACCTGTATAATATGGTTTTTGTTGGAAGAACCATTGTCGTGAATTAGCTAGATGCCATTCGACCGTTTACGTGGACGCTCTTTCATGTAGAATCTTTTGACAGGCTTCAGTACTTTTCCCCTCTTTGCACGGTATTTGAAACACAAACCCACTAGAATTAATAAAAATGGCATACGAAACTTCCTTGGCGTTTCTTATGCATCTTGCAATCACTGGCCTTTCATGATTTCTCGACAACCATTGCTTGTTACTAATGCGCCTATGGGGTTCAAAGTAATAGACCCAGGTCTCACCCCCTGTAAGTAACTGAGATTGTTTTTCTTGAATCGCTATTACCGTACTTTTTCAATATAGTTTTAGCACATTTTAAACGTCTGGCCTTTTGTTCAGATGTCAGAGAATTTGGGATCTATCAGGCACAAAGCTTCTTTAATTTCAAGCACTTGCTCCAATGCTAACCATATGAGCTATCTCAGAAACAGTATAACGACCATCATCCTTAATTTCTATGATGCTGCAACAACTGGCCTGCCTGGCTGTGTGTCCTCTACAACAACTGACCTGCCTGGCTGTGTGTCCTCTACAACAACTTGCCTGCCTGGCGGTGTGTCCTCTACAACAACTGGCCTGCCTGGCTGTGTGTCCTCTACAACAACTGGACTGCCTGGCTGTGTGTCCTCTACAACAACTGGCCTGCCTGGCCGTGCGTCCTCTACAACAACTGGCCTGCCTGACTGTGCGTCCTCTTTGATGTCAACTTTACCATTCTTGAATTTTTTCAAACATCCGAAAACAGTTTTCAATGTGATGGCAGATGTGCCTTTTTAGCTGCACAACTCGTGTGTCTGTTTTGGCGGTATTTGTTAAGCTTTGATATCGGAGCGTGTGTCTGTTTTGGCGGTATTTGTTAAGCTTTGATATCGGAGCGTATTTCAGATTTAGTCTCAACCTTCATTCAGCATTAAAAAAGTAGCCACTAGTAATTATATATAATGAGTGCATATCATTCAACAATGAATAACCAATTTAATTATTGTCGGATGATGTCGAAATTTTGCACGTGCAGTGTTCTGTAAATGCTTTTGCAGTCTGCCAAGGGGCTAACCTATATCATACTGCCCGTTCGCACGTGAGCTGTGCTGTGACAGAATTTATTGAAAGGCCCTCGTACATTCTCGTTCTGATTATCGAATTTATAAACTTTTCAAACTAAAATATATTTTTTTGCGAATTCTCCAAATGATTATCCTTTTAAAGCTCAGAGTTTTAAGCAATGATACACGAGTAAACATAACCTTTACAAGTCAGTAGAGAACAAGGCGGCTGGAACCCGTCATTTTAGTGTTCGTGAATATCTTCAGCCACGTGGCACCGTGAGCTGTTTACAAGCTAGCTTAGATGGATACATAAATTTCGCTAATTCGGCGTTATTTCTTAGATTGAAATATTGAGGCTGACACTAAGATTTGCTGCTTCGATACAAAAATATTTTTGATATTTACAATGAATTTTAAAAACATCGGTATCGCTACACATAACGGCAACTGGCCAATGGGATTTCTCGTTACAAGACTCACAGGCTGATTGCATTTGAGGGTTATATCTGATTTAACCTCCTTTTTAGTTGATTCTCTGAGATGTTATTTCTGAATATCATAAGCTATTTTCCATTATCGATCTTACAGATACATTTTGATAGTCTAAATTTGTCTGTAGTATTGATGTATAACTGTTTTAACTGATTATAATTGTTATTTTGTAGATCTACGGCTGGATTTCCCTGATGGTTGTGGCGGTGTCCATCTTCAGCTTCATGGCGGAAACCCACCCGACCTTCAGCTACACATTACACAGGGACATTCCAACATCATCATCCAACGGCACGACATACACAAATTACTCTGACGTCAATGGAAGTGTGGTTCGAGTAAACATGAGCACGAGTACCGGTGACGTAAAGACAGAATCTGTTACACACCCAGTTTTGGCAATAGTAGACGTCATTTGTCTTTCATTCTTCACCGTTGAATTTATATGTCGACTCATTCTGTCCAGACGGAGGTCACAGTACTTGACCTCTCTAATGGGGGTCATCGACCTTCTGGCAATCATCCCCGACTACATCGAACTCATCGTCTACAGCGTTAACCCAGAACTACAGTTTGATGGGTCCGTGGACTTCATTTCTGTTCTCAGAATAACCAGGTAAATAGCAATAATGATGGCAGGTGCCTGCATATCAGCATCACAGGGTAACAAGGGGAGGTAACTAGATTACTAATGGGAGGTAACTCTGTCTCAGCATCACTATTTAATTGAAGGAGGTAACGTACATATAAATTGTAATAACGGGAGATAACTCTGTATCTGGGTCACTAGGTAACTGAGAAATATTACTGGATAATTGTAATAACGGGAGATTTATTTGTGTTATTTGTCTATGAATTACCTTTTAAATAGGGGAGGTAACTTACTTGATAAAATGTACTAATGGGAGATAACTCTGTCTCAGGATCACCAGAGAAAGGTTACTTATTGGATAAGTATAATTACAGGCGATTAATTTCTCTCAGAATTACCATATAAGTAGGGGAGGTAACTTACTTGATAATTATACTAATGGGAGATAACTCTGTCTCTAGATCATCAGAGAAAGGTAACTTACTGGATAAGTATACTAATGGGAGATAACTCTGTATCTGGATCACCAGATTACTGAGAAAGATTGCTTACTGGATAATTGTAATAATTAGAGATTGATGTGTCTCAGGATCACAAGGTACATATGAAATGCCGTGTCATAAGGTTATAAGGGGAGATAACTTACTTGATAATAAAATGGAGGTAAATAATTAGATAATAGAAAGGGGCGGTAACTTGCTTGACAATATATAGTAACCTGTAAAGGAATTCTTTCTCCGAGAAACCAATGTGCGTTTGGAATTATTTAATATCACTTTTGTCATTTCATTTCTGAATGGAAGCTTATATCAATATTCACACATACAGTGGTAGAGTATGAGAGTGTATATTTTATCACGGTACCAAGGTCAAGGTCATTGTTGTTATTCATAGAAAATTAATGTCATTTCTCAAGTTTCTACATTTCTTAATTCTGTTCGATTTCTTAAAGAGAGATTACTCTTTTCCAGGGTGCTGAGGATATTCCGACTGATCCGGCACGTGCCAGGACTATGGATTCTCATTTATACGTTACGGGCGTCATTCAAGGAGCTATTATTAATGTCGGCCTTTCTTCTGGTGGGCATGCTGATCTTCTCTTCACTAATATACTTCGTGGATGACCACAAGATATTCACCTCAATACCACACGGTTTTTGGTGGGCCATCATTACCATGACGACCGTGGGATACGGGGACATGTACCCGACCACAAACCTGGGATATCTCGTGGGCTCGTTCTGTGCTTTGTCTGGCCTGCTAATGATCGGATTTTCCGTACCGGTTCTCGTCAACAACTTTATAATGTATTACAAACACGTCCAATTTGCGCTGGAGGAGGAACACAACAAGAAGATTCGAGCCATGGCGGAAAAAGAGGCCAGCGGGGGGTTGTTGGGTATGATGACTAAAGGATCAACCGGAAGGAAGGAGTGCTCCCCCGAAGCTGTTCCACTTAATAGGTTATCACCAAACGGTAATCACCAGGGGGTCGCCGATGTGTAACTGATAGTGAACGGTTAAGTCCGGTGCTGTTTTCGGGCGAAAAGTGAAAAGACAACTCGGCCAATTTGGTGTCAAAATGTCTATGGATTTTTCTTTATCCGTCAGAATTTGACAAAGGAACTACAAAATATGTAGTTGTTTTCGAAATGTATTAACATTTTCATTACGGTGATTGTATAATGACTTGTTATGAAGATAATTTACTACGTTGTATACATCTATACTGTATATATACATTTATTTCCTTGTGGTAATCACGTGGCATGCAATTATTGGTCATGATACCGTAATACTATTGAGGTTATTTTATAACATGTACAGAGACAATACAAATGTACGTATTTTACTGTGACGTATACACATTGTTTATCGTTCATATTTCAGAGCTCCGTTGTTATAAGAAGCTCAAAGAATTGTTGCCAGTATTTCGGTTTTACTCATAGTATATCGCTGTGGTAAAGTTAATAAAATCATCATTCCTCCATTAAGACTAATAAGAAGGGTTATTTATGGAATAAGCTGGATTATTTTCAGGGTTATACAGATATACCGAAAAAAACTTTGCATGAATCCGCGAAGCGGTTTATGCGCAAAAGCGCACGCAGTATTTTCCCGTTTATATCATGTAACGCCAACAATAATCATCGCTATCCTTTATTATTTAATTTAAAAAGAGAGACAACACTGTTTGGTTCACGACAGTAGAATCTTTATTAAAATGTATAGATTTGTGCACCAAACACAATATTTCGCAGCGATTTCGTCGCCGAGAAACTTTATCCAATTTGAATTTAGAATTATGTACAAATACCGCGCCAAACATTGCGATATACGACGTCATTATTTATACGATATAGCATGGAAAAGTCTAGCATTGGGGAAAAGTCTAGCATTGGGGAAAAGTCTAGCATAAGTCTAGCATTGGGGAAAAGTCTAGCATTGGGGAAAAGTCTAGCATTGGGGAAAAGCCAATATTAGTGATGAGATGAGGGTAAACGCGTGCATATGCAGATCTTCACACCAAATTATATTCCATTGCTTTTGGACGTGATATGATTATATAATTTCACGACAGTTAATGTCACGCGGGAAGGGCTTAACAGTGTCTGTAAAGCTAGGCTGGTAGAGATATCATGATATATGTTTCTCCCACCTTTCACAGGTGTCTCCCTTTGAAGCCGGAAAAGATCAGCTTGTCACTCCTTAAGGGGGATAGCCTCGTACAGAATGGCGCGATCTAAGTCATAACAATAGTATGACGTCACATCATCAATGCATTGACGTCAAGTCAGCAGTAGCAGATCATGGAAGACAACTCTGGATTTGCTAGAAAAACATACAATCAACGATTATATGTCATTTGTGAGTGAAACAGGATGGGAGAAAAACAATAATCCCCTACCTTGAGGGTGTGACAGAGCAATCTCAAACCCTCGGGATGATATTCTCGAATGACTAACCCTCGTCTTATATTATAACATTCGAGAATATCACCCCTCGTGTTGGAAATTTCTCTGTCACACTCTCAAGGTAGAGGAAGATTCTAGTAATCATTAACTAATTCAATCAAAAAGAGTTTCATTTATTTACGAAGCAAATTTGAAAACCTTTCGGTTGGAATTTTTCTATCCTACACCCCTGGGCATGAAAGAGAGTTATACTTTTCCGATACGGAGAGTAAATGTCGTCATGAACTCGAGGCAACGAAGAGTGACAGGTTCTATAGCTGTTCGAGGAGGACACTACCGATATCAGGGTTTCAAGACTGCTGCCATTTCAACTTCAATTAACGTAGGGTACCAGCAATCATAATCTTCTAGCGAAGTGACCTTTTGTTAAAAAAAAATCCCCAAAACTAACTATTACATCTGAAATTTAGACATAATGCTCGACAGATATTTTTATTAAACCTACAACTTGAACTTTCTTCTTCGTTTCAATATAACAATTATATTGATCAAATACTTCAAGTTTTACTTACTACTTCAGTGTCATGGTTTTTTTTATTATGCGGAGAACACGGTCACACAATTTTCGAATTCCATTACATTTTGCAAGGTTTATAAGTACACATGTATATTGAGGGCGTATAGAATATATTTACATGCTGAATGTGCAGTCATGTATCATGTATATAATTCTATGGTGGTGCATGAAAACAAAAACGCAAAAAAACAACGCAAAAACAAAAACGAAAAATGGTGACGGTCACACTTTCACACGAAGAAGTTAACGGTCACACAATCATTCGTTTCGTCAATACATTCTTTTGAAAAGTTAAACGGTTATAAGTATTGTTATTTCTTCTACAGGAAAATAAAGAAACTTTGCCGTTGTTAGCTTTCGTTCAGTAGGAGTACTGATTATTACGGATTGAACCATAGAAGTAGTACCCCTCATCACACTTCATTGATACCTTACGAATACTAGTATTAATCTAATCATATAAATAATATAAACACACTATACAAATTATTTAATTTCAAATGAACCAGTAGACCTGTTAATTGGAAAGATGATAAATTAAAGTGTTTTACGGCACAGTGGATAACAATTGCCTTTTACCAAGGTGGCCGGGGTTCGATTTCCCCGATCGGAAGTGAAAATGTGAAAAGGTTTTCTCCGGGTACTCCGGTTTCCTCCCACACTACGACTAACGTCCAGACCAACAAGTGATTAATATCAGTTTTAAAATCTTGTTTCATAATTTGTTGTAAAATAAATAAAGTTAATATATATATTCTATTCAAATTATGTCTGTCTGTTTAAACAAACCGTGTCGACTGCAGTCGATTGTTTCTGCCGATTTTGTCAATGTCAGTGGGTGTAGAGGCACTCATGAAGTGATGCGTTTGATCTTTTTTTAACGATAAATAGAACAGACGACATCGGTACATCCACTATCAGAACACAACAGCCAGAGTAGCAGTCTCCAATCAGAGATGTCCGTGAAATCAAACATGTAGATGGAAGTGTAGTGTTGGTACACGTAACAATCTAAAGTAGCTTCACGACAAACCTACGTATCTTTGATTACACATCAGCGCATTGAACTACGTATCAGGCCAATCAGGGGTTAGGGGAGCTTTGATTACACATCAGCGCACTGAACTACGTAACAGTCCAACCAGGGATTAGGGGAGCTTTGATTACACATCAGCGCATAGTTAGACACTTCTGTGTTTGTAAGGAAAACATTACGGCAGGAACACGTATAATTTCATATGATAATAAAATCGATCTACCCAGGTGTACAGTTTTTATATAATTTATGATCATATTACAACATTATTCCTACTATTAATAAATGTAAAGGAATATTATTATTATGCAAGTTGATTCAAACATTTCCGTTTAAAGAGATCGTCATCGTTGCATCGTAAGCTTTTATTTGAAAGTAAAATTGAAGATTACTGTCTTGCAGTAAATATAATAACTTACCGTATAAATTAAAAAAATGAACTGGTTAAAAGAGTATGCAAAATGGTTAGACAAAGGCAACTAAATAAAACGAATCTTGTTTAAGAATACATAGAGCGATCACAGGGAAAATGAACCTCGTCGCCCTCATTATTAACACAGAATTGACAATTCAATAATCAAAGGGAGACAACCGAGTCTAAGTTGGCTAGATAGCTCCGGTAAGTGTATAGTGATGTAAGTCCCAGCGACTCTGTCTGTGATAGGTACGGAGTCTACCATTTTTATAAGGATTACATAGTTTTGAGAGCCGTGAAGACTCATCGTTATTATTGATATCACTGTTTATGTGTTTTTTGGAGTTTAGTCTATTAGTTCTTTCTTGGTCCGATTTTTATTTCTCATATTATATATGATCTTACATGAGTTTTCATTTCATATTAGATTTATTAACACTAGTCTGAGAATTTTTCAATTTAGCGAGCATCTGGCGAGCTAAAAGGAAAAATTCGTGACGAGTTTCATAAATATCATATGAATCGAAAACGCGTGTAAGATACTTCTTATCACATAATCAAGATTTGTGGCATTTATTCGTGTACAACGCCGACAATTAGTCTGTGACGTCATGTACTTGTCCTAGGCGTGACGTCAAAATCGAAATAATTGAAATTGTTACCTGACTCTCTATATGAAAAATAATAAAACAATTTTGACTATATTCATAGTGAAAACAGCGTAATTCATATACAGCCATGAATTAGTCAGAACTATTTTCATGGAAAACTCTCGAACTAACACACATTTCCTTAGCAACGAACGCGCCCAAGCATGTATTTGATCTCGATTAAAGCGCTTTGTGAACACTGACGTCGTTTGTTTAAGAGCAGACGTTTCCGAAGATGGCTGTCGCTGAAAGAGAACGTTTTCAAGAACTATCAGAGCATGGTTTACTGGAATTAGTTGAAAACAGGGGTTCTTGTATTACCAAAAATGTAATTAAGGCAGCGGTAAGAATTCTAAAGTTAATAATCGTTATCATTAAAGTTAAACGTAATCACAGTTGAAAATGTGCTGTGTTGCATTTTGTCATGTGTGTACAAATGTAGTCCATACAGATAATTGATTTAAACATATTTTATTTATATAATCAAATGGATTGGGCACAAGTTATAACAACTTATAGAGGCCCTCTTCTCAACTATCATATTACGTTGTTAGTGATAGCGACATATGCCAATCAAAATAATTGTATGAATACAAGGAACATAGAGAGAAAATAAACAAATAAATAAAAAGATAGTTTTGAAAGACAGAAGATATCATAGAGATGAGGAGAGTATATTTCGACTGAAACAAAAGGTTCATTCAAAGTATGAATATTTTTAAACTACTTAAACTTAAACTACTGCATGGCACGCACTAGCTACACATTCTTTTCACATCAGCTGCTCGTTTGTAAGCAGATAATTGTGAGTAACAAAACAGTTAATTCATGCCCTTTCAGTCAATAGTCAAAACTGTTTCCCTCGGTGTTGGGACCAACCTGGTGAACTATTTCCCAAGGCCGTCAGTTCACCAGGTTGGCCCCAACACCGAGGGAAACAGTTTTGACTATTGACTGAAAGGGCATGAATTACCTGTATACTTACAACCAATCTCAGGGCTAATATGTCATATTACATGGGTTAATACGCAAAACATATGACATGGGTATTTCACTGGATAACACAGTACACTATGTGATAAAAGTCTTTACATCTGACCCTAGACGACAGCAGATCAGACCTTATTACAGATGATACAACAACATCCTGTAATTCCATTTCAGTTGAAGAGATTTACGAGAAGAAAGGTACGTAAAACTAACGCTTTATGTTTATATCCTCGAAAACAAAACTTGAATCAGTCAAACAAGTTCACAAGGTTACAGCCAGTAAAGGTTGTATAGAATATGTAAAAACTCATCAAGTGCTGGGCACTTTTATTCAAGACGATTTTTCAACACAAATTCATTGCATAAATTCAAAGATTAAATCACCATTGAGTGTTTTACACAGAATTAAAAACAATAGCATTATTAAGATACTCGAATTTCCCCCATAAGGCATATATACAGCTTAATGTCTATTATAGCTGCACGATCTGATGTAATACTAGAAAAAAATGCAGATAAGATAGTTTGCGGATAAAATGTTCATTAAACTCAAAATTGTGTCAATTAGTTGTAGAATACATTTCCAGAAAACGATTACAGGCCATGCTAACACACACAACCACATCATAAACTGGAAAAACTCGAAAGTGCTTGAAAGGGAGGAAAATCAAAGAATCCATATAGGTCAGTAGGGAAGGGATTCGACGAACAGAGACGAGGGGGCACAAACTGAGTCGTCTTTATAACCCAAATTTGACATCCACTTAAATTAGGGGCGGGATGGGTAAACACATTACCTGTCCTTCTGACTGCCTGTAGTATTGGAGTGCTATTTGGACGAAATGTTTCCATATTTTCTGACAGTTGACATTACTGATTCAGCAAATAGTGGCTTAGTGAGTTGTTTTTAGCGGTTTAAAGTAGAGACACCGGTCATTTGCACTCTGTGCCTGACATAGGAAACACACGTTTTAGAAAGCTCGTAAAGTAAGTTTTCAATAACTGTTTATGTTTAAAATTTATGTTTAAAAAAAAAAGCATTTATTATTCATGCTAAACGGATGAATCTCATTCTGAATATCGATCAATTAACTTTTACCGGTCGATCCTCCGAGTACATGATTTCCTTACTAGCCAATTCCAATCTCTACTTTGTATCGATACAATTCAAACAAACTTTTAAACGGACTATTCCTCGAAGCCATCGATCATTGTTCACAAGAAAATATATACAAACTCAATACTTAGTAGCATTTTCAACTTATATTTCGGTCACCCACCCAGTAGTTTGAAGCGATAGCCAAATATTATAATTAAAGCTTTTGTGTGACCGAGACAGGTCATTTGAAAATGGCCGCTTCTCTGATTCTGAAAAAACACTCGATGATGATACTAGTCTCGTTCAACAAGATTCTTGTTGCCTGCGCAGAACAGAGAGTCTGGTCAAACCCAGTGCTTTCGTTTTGTGACATCATAACGAGGCTTACCAGAATTCTGCTAAATGATTTCATTGGTCAAAGGTTGACACACCCTTTTCAACTCTAGAAGTCAGAATTTGAGTGGCGCAAAATTACATTGACTATTTTAATTCATGAAAAAATTACCTGTACATGCATTTCTGAAGTATCCATGGTTTCACTATTAACGAGAAAATGTAAGAAAATGCTTCAAAAAGATTGATTTCGTGTATTTTCATTAGATGAAACAAGTCAAGCCAGATTACCTGAGTGAGAACTTGTAGGTGTTTTGAATGGTGTACAGGTAAAATCTCACTTGCTTTG
>JAUMHH010010625.1:0-11124 GCA_032359455.1 Chlamys rubida
CAATACAGAACGTTGTATTTCATGGTCTGAAAATTGCTTGTATTACTATAACAAGATTCAACAGGTATGTGATAAAAAAAAAATCATTTTGAAACATTCAATAACTCAAATATCAAGTAAGAAACATAATTTTTCCATTTTGACATATATTTAAATCTTGGGATTTAAATTTCTTTGTTTCATGAGATTGTCACAAGATAATTTCTAATGGGTTTTTAATCAAGGTAATTTTATCAGCCTGGGTGATTTATGTGGTTTTGTGCAGTACATTACCAGTGACAACGAAGAAGAAATGTGAGTCGCCTTGGATACCGACAGTTCCTGGTCCAACCATATCTGCTAAAACATTGACGATGGAGAATGCCCCGCTGATTATTCCATATCCGAGCCCAGAAACTACAAAGTAAAAGGGTTATGGACTTGATTAAAAACATATAGTGCTGTTTAAAATTAATCCTAAAAGACGAAACTATCAAGATCTACTTGTTGAACAGCACATCAGTAATTTTATCACCGAAATTACTCATGAGGATGAATCATACTCTGGCTACTCTAGGTTAACAGGGACATCTCTCTACCTGTGATCACAAGTCACCAGTGTCACTGTCCAAGACCTACCCGTCACACGTGTTTATCTAATATAGCAAAGGTTTTATCCTACCAGACTTGCTCATCCTCTTGTTAACAAAACAATGACAAATCCGTTCATTGAATTAATTAAATGAAAGATATTTTACTGAATGCTTGAATGTATGATGTGGAACCCTTCTACAATGGAAAAGCACAAATGTCACAATCGGGTATACCCGACAGTCTCACACATCTTTTTTAAAATAAATTCCAAACTAAAAAACCTGCATGCTATGGTAACTTTGACCAGTGAGTACCATTATTCATTTGGTGATATTGACAGTTTGAAAAATAAACAAGAATGCATACAATTATATTAACAATGCTCAAGCAATCAAGAATCATTTAGTTGTTTTAATTGTTTCATTATGGGAGATAATTCTAAAATGTCGGAAGGGAGATATATATCCCACACACAAACTACACCAAGGTAGAATGTGTTCTTCGAAGAAATAACAACAAACCACAGATATTTCACTTTCTCATACATCTGGGTTTTTTTACCATGAAATGTAAGCAGGTATATGGTAATGCTGTCAGATTTTTTCTTAGCAACTGTGCCACTAACCCAGTCACCCTCAATATCCTTCCACCCCCACTTCACACACACTCAGTCTCTTTGTTCCGTAAATCCTTAATCTACACTATACTCAGTGCTACTCACTGTAGGCCATGATATGCTTGTTGGTGAAATCTTTTGGCTCCAAGTGCATATCTTGGTCTGTTTGACTCACCATCTTCATGAAGCCTTCATCAGCTTTTCTGCAAAATTGAAATTACCATAAAATAGATTACCTATAGTAATAAAATTAAATTTCTACATTATTACAACAAACAAGATTTCGAAACTATGTATGTTGATGAAACCTCCCCTCCGATCTTTTATCACTACATGACAATGCCACTATAATCCTTCTAAATTTAGATTACCTTTGTATGATTAATAGAATTTTCCCCTACCTTAAGGGTCTGACAGAGAAATCTCCAACCCGAGGGGTGATTTTTTTGGTTGTCTAACCCTTGAACCCAAGGGTTAGACAACCCCAAAAAATCACCCCGAGGGTTGGAGATTTTTCTGTTACACCCTTATTGTAGGGGATGATTATTTTTCTCTCATCCTATTATTTCAGTCACAACTCCACCGACAATAATCTGCCATGGTTGTAAACAAAAACACATGTGGGGTATGAATATCGTCATTCACTTTTGACGACGTCACAATTACCGCTGACACATTTTCATAACGTCACAATTGAACACATGCTAATCACAACGAGGCTATCTCCCCCTAGGGGGTGACAAGCTAATCTTTCCTGCCTAAAACGGGAGACACACCTGTGAAGGGTGGGAGAATATTGTGTCTCAAACAATGCCACATTACCTTAATAGCTTATAGAACAACAGTCTGAAGATCTCCTGGAAAATGACAGAAAACACAAGTCCAAAGGCCAGTTGTTCTCGCAAGGGTACAACTGCAAACCACAATATGGACGAGACCAGCAGTGCTAGCAGCCAGAAAAACCCACTGTAAATATATAGAACAAGAACAGTCTAGCATAGCTATGGAACATCAAAAAATTAATGCAAATATTAAACATAAAGAAATGAATTAAACATAAATAATCTAATGCAAATACATACAGAATATTATAAAGCTACTTCACATATGCATAGACCGTAACCTACAAAATTTGATAAACATACAAAAGAAATAATATCCTTGCTTTGTTGATACTGACCAGCGCTATCCACAAAATCTAGGTAAGTGAAGCTGAAAATATAAGTGACTTACTTTAGATATATTTGTATAGAACTCCTCAATATTATCTGTTGCTGGACTAATAAAGTATTGGAGTAACACACAACTTACATTGTAATATAATGCAATATGAAAATGTTGATGATACCCAACACTACAAATAATATACCTTGCAATGAGAACAATGATCCTGATAGGGTCACGGATAACAGTAAACAGGAAGAGTGCGAAGGGAGGTCCAAACGCAATTAAAGTACAGCCGAAGAATTCCATCAGTGTCATGGTGGTACAGGAGGTAGATTGTCCTACAGCACAGCGACAGGAATCTGGATAAAGTCAACCAAAGTGTTAACATAAATATTGTAGTGGGAAACAAGGTGTTAACATAAATATTGTAGTGGGAAACAAGGTGTTAACATAAATATTGTAGTGGGAAACAAAGTGTTAACATAAATATTGTAGTGGGAAACAAAGGTATATCCAGGCCTATGTCAAAGAAAATGGGATGTATGACTCTTATGTATGTTTATTGGTTTATGATGTTATGAGCTTAATTGTGTGACTATTTTTAAAACAAGAATTCCACAGGAGTGGATGTGTCGCCTGCGCAACATATTTTCTATTTATAGTAACGGCAACCTTGACCTTTGACCTTTCGGACCTGAAAAACTATCCTAAGCAAGCACTATTGGTAAGAAAGCACTGTATGAAGTCTGAGCTCGATCAACCTAAAGAAACTTGAGTTGATATACAAAATGTACATGTGTTTACTGCCAACGTTTTGTTGGTGACTGACCTTTCCATTTATTTACTGTGTTTATGGCACAAGCTATTGTGTGTTTCAGAATTACACTTCCCTGCAGGTCAATGTTGCTATTACTAAAACTAGAACCTTGGCTTTGAGGCAGGAGTCTTGAACAAATAAATAAAAAGTTCTTGTATTTTCGACAGAATACCCTTATTTGGCAATGAAAAAGGGGCATAATTCTGTTGAATAGCATTTAAATGTCATGATATAAGATCTCATTCAAAGCAGTCAGGTAATGAAACAACCAAGTAGTTTTAAAAAAATCGGAGAACATTTGTTTGAGTTATCATGTATCATGTTAACATGTGATACCCAAAACGTGGAAAGTTGAAACTCGACAGAAAAACCTGTAATATATGTTGAACATTATTGCTTCTAGCATTACCATACAAAATTTGAAAGGAATTGATTAAAAAAATGACCTTATTTGGCAATGAAAGAAGCATAGTCCCACAATGACAAAGGGACAAAACTCTGCCGAATAGAATTTAAATATCACGATTTAAGAACTAATCAAAGGCATTCAGGTAATGAAATATCCCACCAAGTTTGACAAAAATTGAAGAACAATTGTTTGAGTTATCATGTACGTAAACAAAGAAAAATTAATGGCAAAAATGAAGTACAGTGTTGCTTTGTCAAGTGTACATACATGTAATACCCAAAATGTGGAAAGTTGAAACTCGACAGAAAAACCCGTAATATATGTTGAACATTATTGCTTCTAGCATTACCATACAAAATTTGAAAGGAATTGATTAAAAAATAAAAAAGTGATTGCATTTACTACACAAATGGGGCATAACTCCATTAAAAATGCACATAAACTTCTGAAATGCGAACTCATTCAAGCTTTATTGGTATGCAATATGTGTACCACATAAGAGTCCAACCAATCCAAGGGAACTCAATTGCAAGTTATCGCATGGAAACTTTGTTTCGGACGAAGACGTCCGATGCCGACTATGCCGCCTCTCGTTGCAGGCAACACAATAAAATTGACTGCCCTATTTTTTATTTTGTCAAAAACAAACAGCCAAATGGAATCACGCCCAGCAACATGACGCACGTTATATACGGGACACAGGCTTCAGAACTTTAATTGAGAAACGAAGAAATGTTGTGAAGTATGTGAAAGTATATAACTGCATTCAAATGTCATCAAATAATGTTTCTTCTTCTTTCTTATAATTACAACTTGGTTGAATGTTCTAGCCTATATGTTTGTAACTGTATATGAGTGTGTCTTGTTGAGCTTATGTATTAAATTTATGTTTTCTGTCCATCTATACCGGTTAGGAGAAAACTTATAGTATAGGCTAAGCCTGTTGTCTCCTCCAATTGTTCAATTGTTTTTGTCCAATAAAATGTATTGAAAAATGAATTATAACTACATGAAGTTCGCACCATATCTTGTATGCATTTTTTTGACAACTTGTGCCCAATCCCTTTTGCATAATAGATGCAAATAAAAATATGTTTAAATAAAAAAATAATTTAAAGAGGTCCTTTTGAGGACGTTCTGACAATGGGAGCTAAAGATGTTTATGATAATGACCACAACAATACCATAAATATCTGTATTTACCATCATCTAGTAATCGAAACAATACCATTTTTAAGAGGAGGAGCTATAGAGATTTCGGACACCCATGTAGGCCTATTGTCCAAATTAATTCTACTCATGTTGAAACTATCATCTTATTGTGTTCATTTGAATATTGTTAACAACTGATAGGCCTAAATGTTATCAATTTTATAACAATTCAATATCATTGTCACGGACTAACATGTGACTCATCTACAATGTACAGTACAGATTTAGAATTATGTACCGATTTTGAACAACCTTTTACGGGGATTATTGGCAATAGCTAGGCATCAAATTCATTCCAACGACTCACGTTGAACTTAAATGTGGGCCGTCCTCAGTCACATATCTCTTTAAAAGTGTATACTTGTCAAAAGCCGTCTTCTTCCTTCTATGACAAACTTGTGTTTTCCCTTTTCCGTTTTCCTTTGATGAGCTCCAAACTAATTTTTGATCAATGTGTATGAAAATAATTATGATCAAAAGACAATGATTAAATATAATTAATATCTTTCAAGATAATATTGTGATTAAATATTTCAGAAATTGTGTCTTTAAAATAATTTTAATACATGAAAATAAACAGAAATTAGTCTGTAGGTTATTACACATTTGTGTGGTCTTAAAAACGTTTGCTTTGAGTACAGTTGTGAAAGCAAATTGGTTTTCAGACATTTAAGCTTCCTACTGACACAGACTAACTGTCAAAACCCTACTGGAAGTTGCCTATGCCGAGAGAGGGAAGATCTGGAAGAGATACGTCCAAAATGTCATTTATGTCTGGTTTGTATAGAATCAATAAGCGGTCTTACTTATTTGGAACACATTAGGGTGATAAACATTTGAAAACCAATATAATATAAATCTTAATAGGTTAATAGCAAATAGAATGCAGTTCACCTAGGCAGGCCTATAGAATCTTTGTTTATCGGTTTTGGTCAGTCAAGACCCCTGCTGATCACTGCGCTTCTCATATTACGTACAGTGAATATCGTGCCTGTCATAAGGTATACCTTATATAGGCACCGACAGACTCATATCAACGTCGTGTACTGTTTTCAGTTATTGGGAAGTCTTGGTGTTAAATTAGCTTCTAGCCACGAAAATGACTGATTATTTTTTGCTATAGGAGCATATAAGCAGGTAACAGACTAACCCGTTTACAGTAGCGATTTTATCACTGAAATGGGAAAGTAAGTGATATACCATAAGAGTAAACAACACATAAAAATCTTTTAAATATTTGGAACAAAAAAGAGCATTTTTATATTAGCAAAACACAATAAATACTAAAAATGAGGTACAATTGAGCACAAAAATTGCCTGATTTAGTTTTAAGATGACAAACTTGGATGACATCTCCATTGCTTGAGAATAGCTTGGTGTAGAGTAGCTATAAATAGAACAAAGAAAATTTCATGCTCACCTATCACATTTGATAATAATAATAATACTGGACGCAGGTAACCAGTGTTTATCCAATTGGGATTTCAACCTTCTATGTTTCAGTGTAGGTAATTTCAGAATCCTCAGTCTGTTTTCATAGCTTAGATCTTTCATTCCCGGTATTTGTTTCGTTGCTCTTCTCTGTACATTTTCTATTTCATTTATGTATGTCTATATATCCAGATCACAAAATTTAACATCAGTTTATATGATGACGTCCCGAATATGAATAAGTTAATTGTTATCTATCTTGTGGTTAAAAAAGCATTCAGGTTGTCCCCAGTGTTTATCCAATCGGGATTCAAATGTTTTGACTGTTGGTGAAGTAACCACGGCAACTGGAAGGGAGTTCCAATGATTAACAATACGCTCACTGAAAGAATATTTCCTCAAGTTTAGTCTACTCCTTTGTTTTATTAGTGTCAGACTGTGTCCTCTTGTTCTTTTGTTATTGTTTGGAATTAAAAATCCTTCTGTGACATCTCTATTATATCCTCCATGTGTTAATTTATATACTTGGATCATATCTCCTTTCAACCTTCTATGGTTCAGTGTAGGTAATTTCAGAATCCTCAGTCTGTTTTCATAGCTTAGATCTTTCATTCCCGGTATTTGTTTCATTGCTCTTCTCTGTACATTTTCTATTTCATATATATATGCACTGGATGATCCGAAGAACTACATACTCTATAGTCAATGGAAAAAAGACAGTGATAATATGGTTTGTCAATTTAACCAAAATTAGACAAATTTGCTCTTACTCTTAGAGCTTAAGGAGATCATTAATATTTGTTTCCAAAATGCAGGTTTATTACCGATATGCGCCATTGTGCCCAACCTGAATAGTACAATTTCAAAAATTGATGATATTGGACATTGAAATAATTGAAATATTTTCAAAAGCATAAATATCTTAGATATGGATTTAGAGGCAAAATTGCAAGCATCCATCAACAAAATTGATGGTATGAAATACTATGAATATGAACACAAATAGAGTTTAAATAAAATACATGCAGAAATTTTGTATTTTTAATTTATAATACATGCATAAATAAAATCCAGATTCCCGTGCAAGCCATCTCTAGATCAGTATGCCTTTAAATCTATGAAGACTACCTGTAAAATACTGTTGTAGCAGAACTGGACTCTTCCTCGATATCCAGGGGTTACGCTCATTTTCACTCTCTGCACCCCTGGAATATGTCATAGCAAAATTGAAGGCTTGGTGCAGCACCTTGTGTATCAGACCAGAAGACTAGTTTGGTCCTTTGATGTACATCAAAAGAATCTCACGGTTGCGTAAGGTAAAAATTGACAGGCTTTGAAGTCGGGCGTTGCTCTATTGTAATCTTCAAAGGACAAGTATCGGCCTAGTGATTGGTCAGGTTTTTTCATCTGACACCAATCAAATAGCTAGTCGCGTGCCTTCAATTTTGCTATGACATATTCCAGGGTTGCAGAGAGCAAAATTGAGCGTCACCCCTGGATATCGAGGATGAACTGGACTGGGTTAATCACTTGCTCATTTGGTTAGAGGGTCTGCAGTTCAGAGGTCCAAGGTTCAATTCCTGATCTGGCTGTTTCATTTTCCTGTTACACTGTTGTTTTTATTTTTTACAGTGATTGTAACCATAAATGCCATTAGTCTTTCACATACAATATGTAACATCATTTTCCTGTTGGATTCTGTGTTAATTTACTTTTCTAAAACTAGTTTTCCTGGCTTTGTCTTCGGTCAAAAACGAATGAAATGTGGCACACAGCTAGAGATTTGTCTAGCTCTTATATTGGTAATATTAAAATATTTACCAGATACCCATTTCATAAAATCTTATAGTTGATGAGTTTATTCAACTTTTTAGCAAAGTATAGCATTGTGTCTACATGTATATATATGGCAATGATGTTTAAGTGTAACTTTCATGCTAGGATGAAAATAAGTCACTAATTTATATGTGGCAGGATGTAGAAGTTTACTAAAATTGGATGTTAAACAAAGTCACACAGTAATTGATTATCCACATCCTTTTTATTGATGATTTTAACAGTTTTTGTCTCGCCGCCACAAAGAGGAAGCGAGACATAGGTGTTGCATTTCCGACGGCGCCAACGTTAAGTTTTTGTGTTTAAGTTAGTTTCTCTGAAAGTATAAGTGCTTCACCAACCTAACTTTGACCATAGATGCATCTTAGGTAGTACATCTCAACGTTAACCCATGCATCAAATGCTGGACGCGGCCTACCTTTCATGGTCTATTGACTTTGTCAGCATCTCCATCAACATTAAGTTTTTGCGTTTAAGTTAGTTTCTCTGACAGTTTAAGTGCTAGATCAACCACACTTGCACCGTACGTGCATCTTAGATAGTACATCTCAACCCATGCATCAAATGTTGGATTTGACCTACCTTTCATGGTCCATTGACTTTATTTGTCAGCATTTCCATTAACATTAAGTTTTTGCATTTCACTTAGTTTCTCTGATATGTGCATTGATGATCAAAGCAGGGCATAGGTGAGACATATCAATCCAAATGGCTTCTTTAACAAATATTTTACATCAAATAAAAAAAAAATGTATAAAAATGTTTTCTGGAAAAATTTTGACTACAATTACGTACACTGGCCTATCAAATTGATCTTTGATCCTAGTGCCTTAGATACATATATATGAAAAGTTTAATTAAAGAATTAATACTTTGGTTTCATTTTGTTTAACGTCCTATTAACAGCTAAGGTCATTTAAGGAAGTGCCTCCATGTGTGTAGTGTATGTGTGCTTGCGTATGTGTATGCAGGAGACAGGGTATGTTGGTGTGCTTATACACATATACATTACATGTGACTTTTCATGTACAAAATGCTATCATTGAGATTAATCTCAGTAAAATCGATTGAACATTGCCAAATATGTACCTCTTCTTCATCTTCATCCATCTTCTGATGCGTTATTATGCTATGGCTGTTGCTGTGTTATTTCTCTGCCATTTAGTGTTGATAGACCATGGCCAAAGTACCATAATTGATGTATGAATTTTTAAAAATTCGAAATATTTCTTTTCAACGACAGGATTTCTGGGGGAATTCTATTTTTTGCATTGTTTGTGTAGAGTGCATAATAGCTTCTCTGAATGAAATCAGTTTAAGGCACTTCAAATTCAAGGGTTGACAGACATTTATTCAACACTAGATGGTAGCTGTGATGATCGTTTTGTCACATAGTTACTTAAATTTGTGCATGCACAATCAAGCGTGAGCTTCAGATCATTCATTCTCCAAAGAAATTTGTTTAAATCCTCAGCGGTGGTAGAAAAAGAGAACATCACTGTCTGATAGGGTTAGATGTGGTTTTCCTTAAGAAAAAGGGAAATTGGTCCCCTTCCCGTGCTGAAATAAAAGCTCTATTAAAAAAAGTGTAGGAGTAGTTTTATACTCTACCACTGTATCACTTGATCCCTATCAGTACATACTTCTGTGGGAGTATAGCTTTATACTCTACCACTGTAGCACTTGATCCCTATTAGTATGTACTTCAGTGGGAGTAGCTTTATACTCTACCACTGTAGCACTTGATCCCTATTAGTATGTACCACTGTAAGAGTAGCTTTATACTTTACCACTCTAGCGCTTGATCCCTATTAGTATGTACCACTGTGGGAGTAGCTTTATACACTACCACTGTAGCACTTGATCCCTATTAGTATGTACTTCTGTAAGAGTAGCTTTATACTCTACCACTGTATCACTTGATCCCTATTAGTATGTACCACTGTGGGAGTAGCTTTATACACTACCACTGAAGCACTTGATCCCTATTAGTTTGGACTTCTGTGGGAGTAGCTTTATACTCTACCACTGTATAACTGGATCCCTATTAGTATGTACTTCATGTTTGCCTGTTTGCTGGTGGTTGAATTATAAGGTGTTTTACTTGTTATTGGTCTGTGTTTCTATTTTCCACTGTGCATTTATATATTGTGCCATATACCACTGTAAGTAATACACAATACATTCCAGACCTAATTATGCTGCACTCTAGATACATTGTACCTTTTATTACCAAACAGTGTAATTTTAGTAGATGTTTAAACATTTATGGTTGCATTAGTTTTCACACCACAATATATGACTTGTTTTCAGGGCGTTTAGTGAAGTCTGGCCTAGAGAAGACATGTCCAGCCGATGAAGCCATAGCGTTCAGTTTGTCTATCCTTCACGCTCATTGTGAAGGATGCCATGATCGCTACTGTGTTATCTCCCCTGATGAGAGCAGCAGCTGTGGGGTCATTGAGTGCAGCCAGTCATGTGGACAGCGACTACATGGTTGTAAAACAGAGGACCACAAGAATGTTTGTCCTCTTGAGAAGGTGAAATATATATTGTTGATACTACTTGTTGTTACATTTCTGTTAAAATCATATATATATATATTCCTTAATTTTTACATTTTTGCCATTTGTTTTGTTATGTGACAAATCAAAAGTTAGGATTAAAATTGACATTATTGAGACAAGTCTCAAGATAACAGGCTAATTATCCTTCTCTGCAGTTTATTCCTGTTACTTCTGTTGGTAGGCGCCAAGGTCACATCAAGCTAATATTAAGTCTTTTAATGGCTCCCATATATATAGTCTATCTTCACACCTTGACTTTGATCAATACACATAATATTAACAAATTGTTCTTCTCTGATCTGACAAATTTAAGCATTTAACAAATATTTTTCACTTTAAGATTGTATACAACAAACACATATCTGTTTGATGATTTGAAGTCAATAGCTGTATGTTCAGGGGTTTTCATGTCTGCTTAACCCTTTGCCACATGTAAGCGCCTCTGGACACCTTTACCCCTTGCCACATGTAAGCGCTTCCTGACGCCTCTACATTA
>JAUMHH010010636.1:0-11124 GCA_032359455.1 Chlamys rubida
CTCTATGTTAGGACGTGACATTACTTGTGGGTTTGTTGTCATTGCCCGTGCTCTCTATGTGAGGACTTGAAATTACTTGAGGTTTTGTTGTCACTCCCCGAGTTCTCGATGTGAGGACGTGACATTACTTGAGGTTTTGTTGTCACTACCCGAGTTCTCTATGTGAGGACGTGACATTACTTGAGGTTTTGTTGTCACTACCCGAGCTCTCTATGTGAGGACGTGACATTACTTGTGGTTTTGTTGTCATTACCCGAGCACTCTATGTGAGGACGTGACATTACTTGTGGTTTTGTTATCATTACCCGAGATCTCTATGTGAGGACGTGACATTACTTGTGGTTTTGTTGTCACTACCCGAGCTCTCTATGTGAGGACGTGACATTACTTGTGGTTGTGTTGTCACTACCCGAGTTCTCGATGTGAGGACGTGACATTACTTGTGGTTTGTTGTCACTACCCGAGCTCTCGATGTGAGGGCGTGACATTACTTGTGGTTTGTTATCATTACCCGAGTTCTCGATGTGAGGACGTGACATTACTTGTGGTTTGTTATCATCACCCGAGTTCTCTATGTGAGGACGTGACATTACTTGTGGTTTGTTATCATCACCCGAGTTCTCGATGTGAGGACGTGACATTACCTGGATACATAGATTAACATGGCGGGCGTCAGAGATGAAGCAGAAGACGTTTACTTTTCCGGAACAACTTGTCTTATTATCCTCGTTCGTAAATCTGTCTTTTGTTCATATTTGTTGCTCTATTGTTCTCAGTTTTGAGTTTGTTTATCCTTCAATATTTTCCCTCTTGTTTTTATTTGTCAACATCCAAAGACGAAACATTCATTTCAATGTCAATTTGACAGCAACAAAACTTTTCAAATGTCAAAACACCGGTACAAATAATACACAAAAGGACGACTTATACCATGGTGTCAACACATTACGACAAAACAATATCTCAGTGTCAACACACAAGGACAAAGGACAAACTAATATTGCCCGAGGACGTTACATATTACAAATTGTACTAAATTGTCAACACATAAAGCCAAACCAAAGATCGCAGTGTTAATGATGCTGGATACAAACTCAACTCAAAAGTTGGTACGAATAGTACGAGATAATAATGGGAACAGAGTAAACATAATAACAATTCAGTGTCATCAGTGACACCGTTTATAAACTAATTAATGTATTGTTTTTACATGCAAATAAGCATTTTTAATTGTTTTCTAACAATAAATTTTTTTATTGCATTTAAAAATTGTATAAATTATATACCAACGTACATGTTATGAAATTCGAACTATGCTTTTCACGATGCAACATAAACGATCATTTAATCAAATGCATTCAATAACGAATTTCTTCGTGCAACATATTACATATTATGAGTGTTACAACAATTGGGTCCCATCGCTACTGATAATATTGTCACAATCCACATCAAGTGTTATGTGGGATTTCTAAATGCTTCATAAGTGAATGAAATAAAAAACAAAATATAAAAAAAATAAAAAATAAAAAACAAAATAAAAATAAAAAAATTACCTTTGATAGAACCGGAGACAATCCCAGGTAGTAGCAAAATTAACCCAAACATAATTGTACTGAACGCTGTGATCCTGGGTCCTGTGGCGAGAAAGTGCCCTACCAACACAACGTATTTCCACATGTCCTCCATACCTCAGTGCTGCTCCGTGCAATAGCAGCCGGCGTATATATCAGGTCCGTATCAATGGAAATTGATTAGGAATGCATAATTACACTTGCCAGGTACTCTCCACAGGTAACTCGGGTACAAATTATACAAGTAGGCTGGGGCTTTGGATGGGATTCGCCTAATCTCTTTCCTCTTTTTAAAACACCTAATTTCTGCAAATGCATATTTTTTAATAATAGTATTGCAACGAATTTGGTAAGATAGAAAACACTTCAGTGATAGCCTGTAGACACTGGCGTGGTCTTCCAAAAAACGTTAGCAGTTTTTGCAACCACTTCATCCCTCTGATTATTGATTATTCCATACGTTGAATTTGAAACAGGCATGGTTTTGGTTCAGAAAATCTAGAATGCAGTTTAATTCCTGATACGTCCTATATATATAAAACTAAATACAGAGCTCTTGGAGAACTGATTTTATTGGAATTTTAAAAAGTCCGAAATGTTTTCGTACATGACGAACATCATTTGTAGGGAGTTCTTGCCTCCTAAAGCATGCTGGGGTCTTTTTGTGATTTTTTTTGCGTAAACAACCGAAAGTAGCACAAGAATATAAATTGCAGACGAGAGCTTCTTTAATATAGAAACTTTCGAATCACAAATGAACCGAAACCATATAATTATTCAGTTTCTATTATCATGAATCAGTGCAAAAATAACAATGTGTCATTCTGTCACGAAGCAGGCACTGTCAATGTAAATGACAAATTTGTGTATTCAAATTTAGATGTTAAAAATCCCCGTACCACTGCCAAATACTGTATTTACGCATAGGAAACTGTTTTCTCTAGCACTACCAGACCTTTGATAAATAATTTTTAAAAAGAAAGCCATAACTTGCGGCACTTTTATGGAAACAACAGAGATGAAATAAACAAAATATCATCAACAGTAGTGTTCTGTAACAACCTACGTGGGTTTAGACCGGGATTCTAACCCTCAACCTTCAGGTTGTTATACTATTGCTCTTACCGGCTCAGCTACTCTGTCAACGAACGCACCCTGGTCCAACTCTGCTACAGTTCAAACAAAAACTAAATAAAGGGGCTGCTACTGTATATAGTAAAATCCTCAGTGCTCCTTAAAGAGCAATGTAGCTTACGTGCAGATTTATTTGTCATAATATATGTTAGCGTATATTCTATTTAATGTCTCGAGAACACCGAAAACAATGTGTAATGAAATAAACGATTTTTTAATTTCCTACTATAAATGTAAAGTACATGTAATTTGTGTTTTTTCACTGTTTATTTCATTACGGACGTACTAAAGAATGCCTGTCAGAATACTGTTAGGGAGAATATACAACATTCGTATATAAATACGAACATGCGCCTACATTTAAATAAATGTAACTCAGTATTTACAGATCGATTGACGTCATAATTATCTCCGCTTCTTAAAACTTCCATTTTGGCATGTTAAAGGGAAAATGCTTTTACTGGCATTTAAAGAAATTGTACAATGGTCATTATAAAGTGAAGTGTTTAAATACACGACTAAGTTCTGTTAATGAACAATTAAAGTTCTATCTAAAGCATTTTTACAAACCCATTTAAAAATCAATACGAGAACAATAACATCCACTGAGTTATGAGAACATTCATAAAAATAATAAAAAAATCGTCTGTATAATTGAGTAGAAGTACATTGTTAAACACAAGACATTCAATACCTTATTGAAATATATTCCATTGTTCTATCAGTTTATAAACGATAAAAATGTTTTGGGAACAATTGATATCTTTATTACGTCATGATTATGCCTTGTTGAACTACGTGTACTATGAAATGAATATAAAAGCATGTTCATCTGTATTTACCTATATAATGATGTTGATAAGTGTTATCAAACATTTTCCTTTTCGAAGCTCTTGTAAACGCCTCTTGTATCATTTAAGCAAAAGTATCGTCCAATGGTATGGTCGATAAAAAGTATCGTCCAATGGTATGGTCGATAAAAAGTATCGTCCAATGGTATGGTCGATAAAAAGAGGAGCTATCTTATTGAAGCTATGCCTTTGACCTGGACCAAGGAGTTCATTCATCAATAAATTGGAATTGAGAGTGAAGTGTTCATGTTATCATGAACCAACAGTGCATGTATGGATGAGTTCAATGAGGGTGACAATAGTGAAACACAAGCTATGTATATTGTCGTCTATAAAGGTATCATATCGGTATTACATATGCGCCTGGGACGTTAACGTTAACTTACCTTACTTACCTACCTTATAGTGGAATGACTTTTGATATATGGAAAATAGTGTGTTGCTATATGGAACCATCAGGTGCCGACTGTTAGGATCAGCACATACATTTGTATGGAGTTTTAAGTCTTGGCGACGATATCCCCTGATAATTGTTTCGCTTTTAATAATGCAAATGTTTAAATGCAACTTATAGAGAAAAACGTTAAAAGTGACAATCTTTTATACTATTTCATGTCTTAAGTTTTTTCTAAAGACAAACGAATGAATGAAAAAGGTAACTGTTTTTTTCACAAAAAAGGTAAAAATGGTTGCAATAAGTTACTTACGTTGTCGATACCTTTGTTGTGTATGCTCTTTTGCACTCCTGTTGTGGAAAATAGTGTGGGGTGTTTATTTCTGGATTTATGTTCTATGCTCTGTTTCAGTTAAAGGACACCGACAATATTGTTCCTGCGTTTAGGAAGAGCCAAAAGCATCGCAGGGTCACTAAAGGAGACAATCTAGTCATGGGAAAACGCAAAACAACAGCACCAGGCAGAGTGATTCTGACAATCCAACGGATATATCGCTAATTTACACCATATATAAAACATTCAATTAGTAGTTGAGGTAATTTAGTCAACTAATCTATGGTATGACGTCAAACTTACTGCAATATCCTTTATTTACATATTTTTTTCTCAATGATTGATATAGATAAAGAAAAACGTGTCCAAAACTCGGCCTTTAGGTTGTTATTATTTGGGACTTAAAATAGCTGAAAATCGGCCGTACTGGCCAATGAAGGTTATTGGTTCTTTGTTTTGTAACAGTAACATTCGGCATGTGTAAACATTGAATACAATTACCAATATTAATCAATCAGTCAGAAGTAAACAATGAAATTTAATAATTCAGTAGTAGTATTTTCTATTTTCAGAAAAGCAACACAAGCTAATGTGTTCAAAATGAGACTGCTTTATGGTCACAATACTTTTTCAATGCCGGAACTCCGATGAAAATATATATTTTACTGAAGTTTGTCTTGTTGTACTTGTAATTTCACACACTCATTACTACACAAAACGTAGATTACTGGATTAGATTCAAGGTTGGTCAAATTAGGCGATTTTCATTATTTTCTTGAACCTGTAGTGGATGAAAAAAAACAATTTTACTTAAGGTTGATTTTAACAGATATTTTTTTAGTTGAAGTAAATACAATCGGCATGGCGTAAAGCAAACATAAAAATATATTCAATTAGTGGGACGGGTTGGTTATTTTTCTGGTACATTTAGTAGATAATTGTATAACCTGACCCTATGTATTATTTACGTTTTGTCAAGTATTCTTTTGTTTGGTTCTATGTTTTGTTATCTTTTGTTTATCAACAGAAAAAACCACTTTGAATCAATTTGTATTTGTACTAAATGAATACTAAGTAGTATTGTATCTATTGTTATCGTCACAACCCTCGTTTATAGCCTCACCTGTGTGACGTTTTAGATCGATACATTGCGTGTCCACGCTGCCTATCTGTTGTTATCAGCCATGTCAAGTGCTTCTCCCAATAAACAATGCCCCAACCATCAGAACCTGCCCAGGGACTAAGTGGCTCTCCCGATCCGCGGGCTTTATGTCTGATACAAAATAACACAACAAGGTTCCGTATTCCTATGGACCTTACTTTACGCGTTTTGTATCGAGCTGGGTATGGTCAAGTGTTTGTGAGACAAAGTAATGAAATCGCCTAGGCGATGTTTACACAAGTTTCAAATTGTATTTACAACTGCTTACACCTGCTAAGGTAATTATTCATTAGAAGAGTAATATATTAAAATGATATCAAATAACATGCAAAACCTTGATATTATCATCAAACTTATTTAATCAAATGTCATTTGTTACATGAAAAGGAAAATTATGTATTAACTGTAATTGATTCGTTTCATTATAACATTGCTAAATTACTATAAGAGAAAGATTAGAGGAAAAAGACAATTACATGTATGTGGGTATGTTTATGGAGGGTTCGGGTGAGGGCGGTTGGGTTGGCGTGCGAGTGAACGCATGGGTGTCAAATTAAAGTAGTTGGATGTTTGCCTCTTTTCCCCCAACGCTACATTGTAAACATGTCGGGTCAGGTATACGATTACGACAATCATGAAATGTGTGACCCTGACCCTAACTCTAAATAAATAAAACAAAATACGATTAACTTGATATACACGTTTTCACAATTTAATGTCATTCGATTTCTAAAATCCATTGTACATAGTCGTTGGTTAATTTGATATCATCGGCGCAAATACACACTTAATTCGGTGAGGTTAAGGCAATGTAACTATAACCTTTTATCAATAAAATTGATACCAACACGGATGTCTAGATGGCCATTTGATGGACTTCCAATACTACATTAATATCCTTTTCCATGACACACCCAATTAAATGGCATGATTTAATTGCTAGTCTTTTATTACAGTTTCGAATAGATTACTCTTCATAATTTTGTCTTTATTAGGAAACAGTTTCCACAATACCCGCTAATTTGTAAAACGAGCCTTTTAAATGATTTTGACGTCGTATATTCATCAATCAAATTGGTCCAGGTGTGTCCAGAAACTTCGATAGTACATGTAGTATATTTTTTCTTGTTGTTGTGTTTTTCTTGTTTTTCTTCTCTTATTCTCATCCTGGTGCTGCTTTTCGCGTTGTGTTTATATTTGGACGCTTAATAACGGACGCTGTTATAAATTAGAGGTGACATTTACAATGTAAATTGTTGTCTTTTTTAAGCACCAAACTGCTTTCAGATGCGGTTCATAGGCAATATAAATGCCAACTGAGTCAACGGAAAAGTACATGAACCGTATTAGCGTTAGCGATTTATGTTGTATTTTCCTGTCATGCAATTGTCATTCATAATGCATATGAACCGCATCTGAACGCAGTTTAGTTCTAATTTTTACTTTTTCTCGTCTTTCTGTCCATTAAAAAAGTAATAACGACATTAAAAAAAAATAAATCAACAAGGTTCACTTGAATGTTCGACTGATGGAACCGGCGAAATCACGTGCATTTTCCCGTGGCTGCAGTTTCAAATAAAGTCCGGCACTAAAAAAACCAAAACGTTTTTCTATCAGTTCTTACTGTTACAATCATTAAATAATATACAAAACATAACAACATTGATGCAATGCATGTTTTAGCAAATGTTGTTATGGTCCTATAACACACATTGCTATTGATAACAAACTTAATAAAGCCCGGTAGGCTATGTAAATGTTTACATTTTGATAGAGTAATTATGCTATATTTAGTTATTTCGAAGAGTTCTTTGAACAGCAAATTAAATCTTGACATCAATAAGATTGTAAATAGTAAATATTAGTATATATATATATAGCCTCATAATAACATTTGCCTTCTCAATGCATTGCAATGTAAGCTGATGACCCGAAACAAATTTTACTTGGTTCATATAGTGACATTGCAGCGCAAATTATTCTTGTATACCTAATCGAATAAGCGATGTTTGCATTCAAGTTAAGTATTTACAAACCCATCGGATTGTTCCTCATTTCTTTTCTCTTAATTCTGATTATTCCTTTGTATAGTAAACCAATCGTATTCTAAACTAAGAAAACCTTTTGTTTTAATAATTTGGCACTGTCATTTGTGACTCAAATAATAGGATCTTGCTGTTAAAATGAGATGTTTAACATGACTGTTTAAAATATGACAAGTAGAGTGACAATATGACAGACCTAAAGCTTAAAAGAAAACCTTGTGGTTGTAACCATACCTTATTACAGCGCGGTCCAGAAAATGTCAAATCACAATAACACAGGTAATCCTGCCACGAGGATGTTTTCCATCGCAAAGGTAACAAAGGTCACTTACTTAATATAGGATCCTCGTGACTTGTATGCAATTAACCGTTTTGAAATTAAAGCCATGAAAGTGACAACATTCTCCAGGTTTAGAGTTAATTATTTTTATTATCGTTTAACGTGAATTCTTGAAGAATAGTGACCTTTCCATGGATCATGAATTTGAATAAGCGTGATTTTGAACGGTCAAAGTAGAGTGGGGTTTGCTCTACAACTAAGTTCATGATCAGTTGCCAAGCTTTTTCATATGAAGGAACATTTATGAGACCTGCTATAAACACGAAAGCCATTGTTTTATACATGCACGCGCATGTGATTGCCACTATACTATTTAATCTCCACATTACAATGCTCGACCATGTAACGCCAGCAATTCTCTGTTGTTCGCTTCATTTGATTTTATATGAAATTAAACAACAAAGGACACGTTTCAGGAACACTAAAAAGAAATACACATATATATGTGAATGAAATATACATATTCAGCAAATGAAAAACAAATAGCTTTAAAATAATAAGTATGGTATTATTCAATACATTTCAATTAAAAATGAAAATGTTTGCGCCAATTAGGAAAATCCGGACATCACGGTTCCCAAAAATCTGCCTTATATAGGCACCATCATTTTTAACAGGCTCTTTTTTCTATTTCCATATGCTTCCTACATTCACGGATGGATGAATGAGCCAATACTGATGACTGGTGTTACCAATGATTTGTGTGCAGAGCTTACCACCACAAACATGATTCAACGATAAAATCGTTTGGGTATCAGCTGGTCTTTTCCGATAACAATTACGTGATCATCTATATGCATGAATCAAAACCGGATCTAAACATGCATCATTTCACTTACACAAAGGTATATAGCTATTCATTAAACCAATTAATCACAACGCCGTCCCAGTGCGTACAAATTTGAAAAGTTATACATCTGTTCAAACATAAATCCCTTCGGAACCATACCACCTGCTAAATCCAAACACCAGTCTCCAAATATTGACATCCATCCATCCATCCATCCATCCAAAATACATAAGTCTCATCCGCCCAATAATCTATTTACATATATCAGTCTATTCTCTATACACATATATGCCCATTTGTTTTCCGCTATATCATTATTTCGGTCCATTCGTTTTCCCCTACATACATATTATGTCCATTCGTGCTCCCCTATATCATTATTCAAGTCGATTCGCCCTCCCCTATACATTTTGCATCATTATATCAGTCCATTCGCCCTCCCCTTTATCATAATATCAATTCATTCGTCCTCCGCTATTTACATGTATCAGTCAATTCTCTTCCCTTTATACATATATCAGTCCATTATTCTTTCCTGTATACATATATCAGTCCATTATTCTTTCCTGTATACATATATCAGTCCATTAGTCTTCCTTATATACATATAGCAGTCCATTAGTCTTCCCTGTATACATATAGCAGTCCATTAGTCTTCCCTATATACATATATCAGTCCATTATTCTTTCCTGTATACATATATCAGTCCATTATTCTTTCCTGTATACATATATATATCCATTAGGCTTTCCTGTATACATATATCAGTCCTTTAGTCTTTCCTGTATACATATATCAGTCCATTAGTCTTTATTATATACATATATCAGTCCATTAGTCTTCCCTGTATACATATATCAGTCCTTTAGTCTTTCCTGTATACATATATCAGTTCATTCGTTCCTAAATATATGTATGTTTTGTTCATTCGTTCTCTCCTTTATTGATATATCGGTACATCTAAACAATTTAATGTGAAATAAAATCATTTGCCCTGACCATTACAAGGAGAAATAATACCTATGATTTTGTGTTGCTTTATTGATATATCGGTACGTCCTTCCCTATGATTTCAGTCCGTTCGTCACTCATACTATACATGTTTTGTGTCCATTTGTTCTATATTCATAGAATTCATTCATCTTCGTATTTCTCCATTTATCAGTCTATCCTTCCTCCGAAGCACTCGTTTGTCCATGCACCGATCTATTCATTACACGTCCCTCTCATCCAGAAATCAGGTATTTCGTTCTAATAGCTCATTCGTTCCTTTGCCCTTCTGTCCTGTTTTCACTTGTCTATCTAATCTCCCGATCTTTTCTACCATCTTTTCATTGTTATCGTCATTACAACCGATCCGTGAAATTGCCATAAAATAACAACAAAGGATATATGATGGACATATCACGATCAATTCACTATGTATACTAATCGATACAAACAATTAACAGAACCCTCCCTTGTCAAAAACCGAATAACATTTTATGGAAAATGGCGAGTGAAAAATGCAAGCAAATCTAAACGCTAGCGTTGAAAGGAAATTGACAACGGCAGTCGATTTCACAATAAATACGGCACATAACGGACGATATTTGATATGACATCAAAACACAAAGGAGTATAACAGTTAACTGTGTCTGTATTTTAATATTTTGACAGAGATTGAGAGGAACTCTCTGCATTCTATTGGAGATACCAACTGAACCCTTTGTTGATAAAAAAACCCCTCGAGTGTTGATATGAAAAATCAGATATCCCAATTGTGGCCTCCTTGGGTAAATATGTGACCAATTATGAATTGATAAGGAATGGTACGGCTAGGCAGGCAGGGGTATTTCAAAAGCACATTAGCTAATTGATATTTACTTCAAAGCATTGAGCATTAATGATCTATATGTATCCGAGTTAAATAGGTGTGACAATGCAAATTTTTATACAAAATTTGAATGCATATCCTTTCAGTAAATCATGAATGTAACATAATTGATAGAATATTAATTAAAGCAGTCCTGTTGAGTCACGTATTTGAACGTGCTAATCAACACGCAGCAGACAACTGTAGTCTAAAACATACATTGTTCTTATACACAGAACTTCCTGTTTACAATCATATAACTTCTACCAATAAAATATAAAGCAAAACCTGCTGAATTATTATGTTTGTCAGGTTGTTACATTTTTGCTTACCGGTAATGGGTTTATTTCCAATTGTAGTAGATAGGGGAGACGAAGGGCAATGTCTCATGTTGAAGTGGTTAGGGGAAGTGATGAACATTATTTCAGATTGAAGGTGTTAAGTGAAGTGATAGTCGTTATTTATATTGTAGTGTTTCAGGAAGTGATTGTCATTATTTATATTGTAGTGTTTCAGGAAGTGATTGGCATGATTTTATGTTCAGGAAGTGATTGGCATGATTTTATGTTCAGGAAGTGATTGGCATGATTTTATGTTCAGGAAGTGATTGGCATGATTTTATGTTCAGGAAGTGATTGGCATGA
>JAUMHH010010658.1:1009-11123 GCA_032359455.1 Chlamys rubida
ATTTATATAAAATCACCAACAGTAGTAAAGAAGATGGGGTCAGTCTGTAATTATAATTGTGTAGATCTACTATTTATATAAAATCACCAACAGTAGTAAAGAAGATGGGGTCAGTCTGTAATTATAATTGTGTAGATCTACTATTTATTTAAAATCACCAACAGTATCTGGTTGCACACTTGTTGTATTCAAGGACAAATACTACATACTCTATGTGAGATATATATGTATTATAACTACATCCATACTCTATGTGAAATATATATGTATTATAACTACATCCATACTCTATGTGAGATATATATGTATTATAACTGCATACATACTCTATGTGAGATATATACCGTATGTATTATTACTATACATATCCAATAGGTGATGTATGTCAATAGATCAACAACAGCTGCTGCCCCTTGAGTAGACAAGAACTCAGATGGTGTCTATATAGTCCACCTCGGTTCACCTGATCAATATCATTGATAATTTCTGTACAACTATGTTTTCACAGCTCCTGTGTGGAAATAAGACCTTAAAAAAATGTGGTCATTATGTGTGTTATTGGACTTTGAAAAGAGGCCTCGGTCATATTAAGTATACATAGGTACTGGTATACATTTTATGATTCTTATACATATATTTATAATGTATATTTATAAAGAGCCTGTCAAATTAACTCACTGCAAGTAATAGATAGATACTGGGTATGTGTGGTAATATATAGCTAGGCCGCCTGTGCACATTCGTACAGGAAGTGTTATGACATGTACATCAGTATACAAGTACACTCAGAACATATGGAAAGGGGTTTTAATTTAAAGTACATATATCAATATCATTTTGTGACCTATGGAAATCAATTTCATTTATGCTTTAGAAATAATGTTCATTCATACTTTTTAATTTCTTATAAATATTGAAGAACACTCAATCAAAATTCAACGATGACTGACGCCGGATGAAAGGGAATAATTGACTGTCTTTCATTTAAATTATACCTTAGGATAAAGTTACCTGAATTAATTATACTTAGGTAATGCATACCTGTATTTACTGATACCAGGTGTACCTGACCTGGCCATATATAGACTTATGCATGTGATAGGGAAAATCATTAGACCTTATAACTTATTTTTGCTCAATTTTGTATTTTGTAGAGTGCACAGTCGAGACTGTTTCTCAAAGGTGGCCGAATAGTGAATGATGACCAGTCTTTCGATGCCGATGTCTATATTGAAGATGGCATTATCAAGTAAGTATATATATTACTTTCATAATGTATGAAATATTTGGAAATGGAAAAACAATTCAAAGAGTAAAATGCAATGCCAGTGAAACGAACTATATATGCCGTAACAAAAAACAGCATGCAGTAACGAAAACACAAAGAAACGGAAAAACCTAGTTACAAAAAAACCTAGTTACAATTTAAAGTCATCAAACTGTTACTAAATTAACTCGGTAACAAAAATAATCATACAAAGTAATTAACATAAACAATTATGCAATATAATAGAAATGTATAACATTACACCTGATATCTGTATACTGTGCTAGTGATGTAAACACTAGATTGTTGAGTTCATTAATTTGATGGTCCTGTTGATATGTTTAGATAACCAGAATAATTCTGTCAATTTCAGACAGGTGGGCAACAACCTGGTCATTCCTGGGGGATCAAGAACGATTGACGCCCGCGGCAAACTCATTATACCAGGTAGGTCTTATTTACCTGTACAGGTAACTCCGGAACACTTAGATGGTATAGTTTTACATGTTAAAGCATTCTCCTAGGACAGATAGTCTGATCGTGTGTAGCATGTTTGTCAGTATTTTATGTCTGTCAAACCTTTATTTGGCCGTCTTTGTCACAAATTCCTTAGGCATAAGTTTATCTGATACACCTATACACATGTAGAACAATATGCCTCTGATCCAGATCTTAGACCCCTGATCTAAGTATATCATATCTTGGTTGCATGACATTTTTTTGTGAAAAAACACCAAAAAACCAAACAAACACGGCATGTATATTAAACCTTTGTTGCCTATTTAACTGTACTTGACGGGTAGATATGTATCAAAGTGTGCCATATTGGTTACGGTAGATCAAATCTGTCAATGGACCTAAATATATTTAATAGTAGATAACTTCTGTCAGTGGACCTAAATATATGTAATAGTAGATAACTTCTGTCAGTGACGACACTGCTATAGTTTCCTTAAAACGATTTTGATGTTAATGATGAAACATTAATCGCTCAATTTATCTTCAATGCTGCAGTCTTTATTGTTAAAACAACAAATTCCAATATTTCATCAAACATGTTTAACAGGTAGGTTATATCTTCACATTTTGATTCTGTTTCCTGGAGGTACTAGTGTTGTTGTAAGTTATGTAAAGTATTGCTCTAGATCTGTGGCATTAGTAACATATACAGATATGTATTACACCTGTATTAAATTGATATACTCACATTTATACTGTCTATAGCATTGATAGAATCATTTATCATACTTCTTCTCCAGGGAAAGGATTTATTTAGTCATCCCTTTCTGGAAGTTAATCTGAGAAAACTAAAACCCCTTTTCAACAGTTTCTGTTTAGTTATGGAAATGACCTGCCAATCAGTAAGTGAGGGAGAGGTGGTTGGAGGGAGAGGTGGTGTCGAGGGAGAGGTGGTGTCGAGGGAGAGGTGGTTGGAGGGGCAGGATTTGTCTTTGACTTGAGCTTTTAACATTTAGATTATCAGTCAGGTCATCATCAATGCGGACATTAGTGAAAATGTAGATGCAACTTGCAATTAATATTGCATTTAAAAATAGCTTACATGACTTCACTGAAACAGTTAAAATCTGTGATTTTCTCAACTTAAGCAAATTCTTGTTTGTTCTTGACCAGTCCTATTTCTCTCAACTTTCTCTTGGAAATTAGACCCAGTCTATGGGAATTAGAAATTAGACCCAGTCTATATGGGAATTAGAAATTAGGCCCAGTCTATGGGAACTAAAAATTAGACCCAGTCTATGGGAACTAGAAATTAGACCCAGTCTATGGGAACTAAAAATTAGACCCAGTCTATGGAAATTAGAAATTAGACCCAGTGTATGGGAACTAAAAATTAGACCCACTCTATGGGAACTAGAAATTAGACCCAGTCTATGGGAACTAGAAATTAGACCCAGTTTATGGGAACTAGAAATTTGACCCAGTCTATGGGAACTAGAAATTAGACCCAGTCTATGGGAACTAGAAATTAGACTCAGTCTATTATGGGAACTAGAAATTAGACCCAGTCTATTATGGGAACTAGAAATTAGACCCAGTCTATTATGGGAACTAGAAATTAGACCCAGTCTATTGGAACTAGAAATTAGACCCAGTCTATGGGAACTAGAAATTAGACCCAGTCTATGGGAACTAGAAATTAGACCCAGTCTATTATGGGAACTAGAAATTAGACCCAGTCGATTGGAACTAGAAATTTGCTATATTTAAAGCCCATACTTTAACTGTATCATACATGTATATTATGTTGATACTATATATTAGATAGTACTTTAATAATTACATTGATATTATTGTGAAATCAGATGTTTTTGTGGGGCTCAAATCTTGGTTTCCTGACAAAACACCTTTTTGTCGGTGCATGAATTTGTGAATTCAAGTAATCACTAAAAAAAGAAGAATTGCTTTATATCAAACTTGTAATTACTTTGTGGACCTATGACTCTGTGAGGGAAGATAACCCACGAAATTAACAAAATTAAAAAACCCATAGAACCCATTGGAAATTAGTGATTTCACTGTATGTTACATTGATATTATATGTTACATTGATATTCTCTATGATGTTGTGTTAGGTGGTATCGACACACACATTGATATTGTATGTTACATTGATATTTTCTATGATTCTGTTTGAGGTGGTATCGACACACATATTGATATTCTCTATGATTCTGTTTGAGGTGGTATCGACACACATACACACATGCAGTTGCCGTTTATGGGAACGTTTGCTGTGGACGACTTTTACAGTGGAACTAAAGCAGCCCTGGCAGGAGGAACAACCATGATCAGTAAGTTAAATATACTAGCTGTTCCTAGTGATCTGTCAGAGAGTAGGGGCAAACTATCACAGTTCAATAGTAGTTCATAGACTAAACTTACCCACACATTCTCTCAACTGTTGTCTGATACATTTCCTTACTTAGGAATCGCTCAATGAAAAAAGGAGGAAACAAATGTTCACATCTGTTAGTCATCGTTACACCTTTTAGGTACCAAACGTGTGAATGTACCCCCTAGAGACAAAATAACCCGTTAATTCATTCACCCCTGAAATTTCAGAAGGAACTATTCAAAGTTTTGAATTGGAAGAGTTCAAATGTGACTTCAGGGGTGAAATAAACGACATATTTAAGTTATTCTTTAAGATGAAATAATCAAACCTTAGAATATAGGAATAGTTTTGAAAACTCACTGGTTGAAAATGCTAAATTTAAGAGTCCAACATCAGGAGTTGCCCTCCTAAATAGGGAGAGTTGGCAAGTATGCAGAGCTTACAAAGCCAGCTTCCTTCACATTTAACAAACAATGGCTTCATTGTGAGATGACTGTGTAGCTAGATGACAGAACAAGTGAAATATTGGTGGCTGAGGAGCTTCAGGTACAACTGTACTCAAACCTTCTGTAGGCTGTATGTGTTGACAGGAAGATAGATATGGATGTTTCAACATTGAATGAATATATATATATTAAATATAAATAACTATGTGAGGGTATCATATTTAAAACATGACCCTATATGGTTAAAGTCAGCTTGACTGATAAGTGATATTTTTGTGAATGATTCTTTGAAATTTAGGTCCAACTCCTATATCATCAAGTTTTAAATTCTTACTTTAAAACTGATTTCCCAGGTTGTAAATAATTCTGTGCTTGTGTTAATTTTAAATGATAATTTCATATGTGTCTACTTGGTATAAAAAAACCTGTTTGGATCTGCTTAGTACATTGGGGGGAGGAATAAACTGGTTATACAGCACATCCAGAAAATCATTATGACATGATTCAGAAGGCTGGCTGACATCTTACTCCCATAGTTAAAATCTTAATTGATCATTAAAACTGATTTGATAAATTAATGTCCATTTAGAAGGAAAAGAGGGAATTATATGCTGGGACAACAACACTGAATTTAAAGTTCAGGAACGATGTGACGATAGATTATATAAAAGTACAAGTGCCATACCTGTAACTCTATTGAAATGTGACGTTTATTAATCTGTTTTCTGACACAAATCTCTCATCTTTGTTATAAGATAAATGTAATGTGACAATTCATGTGAAAGCAGGATGGAATTCTGGGAAGATATGCATCATAATGTTTGATTTCATACAATACCTTCTTAGTACTCATTGATGCTTCAGCATAAAATATTAATTGTAAAAGAAATGGGCAAGCAAGTTCTTTTTACCTTTTGTGCTAAGCCTATATACTTAAGAAAGATACTTTTTATTCAAAGATAACTGGGAAAAGATTGAGCTGATTTTTTCACTGATTGTATATCAAGAAAATGATAATACAGATATTGTTCATTCAAGAAAATGGCTTGATTATCTCTACATGAACACGTCTGACTTGAGTCTGATTATATCAGGTGTATAATGTTAGATACACTATATATGTATGTTGTTCATTCAAGAAATTAACTGAAAAGTCTCATTGTGAAATGCTGAATTACCTGTGAATTCTATGACCCAGTGTCTGTTGTACAGTGATAAGGCCTGGGAGTCATCAGCCCATTAACTTACCATTGAGGGAGATGACTATCACTGGAGTCTATATGGGTGCTCTATCCACTAACCGCCACACACATCATAGTATTGTACAGATAATAAACACACACACCTGTTGGAGAAGGAAACCTTTTGTGTAGATACATGTTGTTCCCCTCGATTAGTGGCCTGTTTAGATCTAGTTGTGGCAGTGATAGAGCATGCCCCACTGTTAGAGGTGGAGCTGTATGGGTCAGAGGTGTTACATCCCCACTCTAGTGATTCCACAGGTGTCGACAGGGAAATAACAGGCCTCACAATGTTACATAGCTGGCCATTAGTCCTGGTAAAAATGTTACCCGTCAATCATTATAGAAATATACCGACCGTATTACAGGGAAATAGTTTATTAGTTTGCGATACGGTAAACACATCATTACTACAAAAAACGAGTTTATCTGATCAGTATACCGGCGAAATTTTTCGCTGCAATTTCATTTTCACAATTTTCACCCTTTGCAATAAGGGAAATGTTTTTACAACAGTGAATATAAGTTCACAGTTTACCCTATACTGTATAATAATTACATGTGAAGGGCAAAAGTAACACTCCACATATAGAGATTGCAGGGAAGGATGAATATTTGACTGGGCAAGTCTCCCAGTATACAGTATGTGCTTGTGGAAAATTACAAACTATTGATAATTCAGTTCATTGATCGGATGTCTTCTGGCATTTTAACTGTTACCATCGTCTTTGGAAAACAGGAAATTGGTTTCAATTTGTCCTTGCATCCAACAATTACTTGTACTTAATTCAACAAATCGTTTTTGGAATTCAGGCAAATTTTGGGTATAATAGAAATACTTGGCAAAGTTTGAAGATGAACTTAATCTTAAATCCACTATAATGATAGGCCGGCATGCTTTCTGAACACTTTCTTACATCATGGTGAATTTCAGTCAAACTTGGGATGTAGTTGCATATTACAGTACTCAGAAGATCAACAGAATTTGTACATATTTGGTAAGGTTACTTTTTCGATTCTGATGGGTGGATACATTTTGGAAAATGATTTCATAGATATTGATGAATTCCAGTCGGACTTGTTATGGGCTTTAGGTAATATAATATACTCAGGCCAAATCAGAACAAAAGTCTTACAGCTCTGGTAAGTTAGGTAGTATTAGAATGTGAATGATAATACTTCAACCCTAAACACCATGTACTTCCATAAAATAAGATAAATTTTAGCTTAAATGATCTATGTACATGTACTAGAAATAACAACAGGAAGTTTTAGTCTAGAAAAGATGTATTCCAGCACTGGTATAACGTGGCATTTTATGAAGTATCAGCTTATGGGGGACATTAAAGACAATATACAGACAGAAATATTCACAGGCCATTATAGAAAGTGCTGACTCAGCACAACCATTCCTCTAGTGGGTGTAGCACTGTGTCGTGTTGCTCCAGGTATTGATCCTAACCGTATGATTCAGAGGCTGAGCCGTCATATGTTGTGGCAGAGGAAGCCGTCATCTCCCGGCTGTTGTTGCGATTAGCATTGTAATGTGAATGGGTGTGGTGGCACAGAATGAAATATTTTTACAAAAAAAATGTTATGGAGGTTATGTGAAAAACTGTTACAGATGTGTCCGAGCTCAAAATGATTGCCTCTTGCTATTTAATCTATCTCTACCATATGTGAATCCTGAAAAAAAATCTTGCAGTTGTGTATAAGCGATGACATCATTACAAGCTAGATAAATGGCTGTCCCTTCAATAGAAATGTGATACTAGATACATGGCTGTCCCTTCAATAGAAATGTGATACAGATCATGGAAGCAATTTCTCAGACTTATCATATAGAATACCATGATTCATACAGAGTTAAATAAACCATGCTAGACTGACAGATTACCCGTCCTAATCCAGTTTGTATGTTTAGAATTGCTCTGCTGTTTACAGTTGCAAGATCCCAAGCCAAACAAAATAAGTTAAATTTAAAAAAAAAAAGGAAATGATTGATTAAACACGTAGACTATGAAGAATATGGTCTGGATATTTCACTAGTCTCAGGTTGTCTGGAGATTTCACTGGTCTCAGGTTGTCTGGAGATTTCACTCGTCTGACGGTCTTAGGTTATCTGGAGATTTCACTCGTCTCAGGTTATCTGGAGATTTCACTCGTCTCAGGTTATCTGGAGATTTCACTCGTCTCGGGTTATCTGGAGATTTCACTCGTCTCAGGTTGTCTGGAGATTTCACTAGTCTCAGGTTGTCTGGAGATTTCACTAGTCTCTGGTTATCTGGAGATTTCACTCGTCTCAGGTTTTCTGGATATTTCACTTGTCTCAGGTTGTCTGGAGATTTCACTAGTCTCGGGTTATCTGGAGATTTCACTCGTCTCAGGTTTTCTGGAGATTTCACTAGTCTCAGGTTGTCTGGAGATTTCACTAGTCTCAGGTTGTCTGGAGATTTCACTTGTCTGACGGTCTCAGGTTGTCTGGAGATTTCACTCGTGTCAGGTTATCTGGAGATTTCACTCGTCTGACGGTCTCAGGTTTTCTGGAGATTTCACTCGTCTGACGGTCTCAGGTTGTCTGGAGATTTCACTCGTCTGACGGTCTCAGGTTATCTGGAGATTTCACTAGTCTCAGGTTGTCTGGAGATTTCACTCATCTCAGGTTATCTGGAGATTTTACTTGTATCAGGTTGTCTGGAGATTTCACTCGTATCAGGTTATCTGGAGATTTCACTCGTCTGACGGTCTCAGGTTACCTGGAGATTTCACTCGTCTGACGGTCTCAGGTTACCTGGAGATTTCACTCGTCTCAGGTTTTCTGGAGATTTCACTTGTATCAGGTTGTCTGGAGATTTCACTCGTCTCGGGTTTTCTGGAGATTTCACTCGTCTCAGGTTGTCTGGAGATTTCACTCGTCTCAGGTTATCTTGCTACCCTTATTGTCTAGCCCTGTATATGTATTATGCTTCACAATTCATGCCATACTGTACCCAGAAATGTACTTGATGCCTAACTGTTTCACTTGACCTTTTCCTTTGTCTATTTGCCTAACTTTACATGTTTGACCTTTACAGTTGACTTCGTCCTCGACCAGAAGAACGTATCACTGTTGGAAGCTTATGACAAGTGGAGGTGCTGGGCTGATGGCAAGGTCTGCTGCGACTACGCGCTTCATGTCGGGGTCACATGGTGGTCAGACCAGGTCGCCAAGGAGATGGAGGTCCTGTGTAAAGAGAAAGGTCAGAATATTGACATAATTACACGTTAACTTATTCACCCCTTCATTTTTACACTGGACTTGCCCAGTCTTTGATTTGGTAAGGTTCCAATATAACTTTAGGGGTGAATGGGTTAATATTGTCTGAACATATCTTTGATGATGAACATGGGATTTCAGTGAGATAGCACTACAATGTTGTCTGAAAATATCTGTGACAATGTACATATTTCAGTGAGATAGGACTACAATGTTGTCTGGTTACCTCTGTGACAATAAAACATAATATTTCAGTAGGATACATACTGTGTTATTATACCTCAAGAGCATGTCTGAATGGATTACATTGATCACATGATGGGGAAATAAAACATCATGTTCCCCTAACAAATTTGAATTTCCCCTGTAATATTTCCCTTATTCGGAACCTCTCAAGAAAATTAGCATGAGGTACCATACCTTCTGAGTTCTGAGTGACTGAAACTGATGACAACAATGGCGCAAAAGCCTTATTATCTTCACTGCCATTTTATTGTTCCATTTTGGTATAGTAATATATCTATAGGCCTAATGGAGAAGGGTAACATGGTTCTTTGTTTTTCTGCAATTAATCATTATTCACAAGGGTAAATGTCATTAAAACTATTTCACTGTGTGACCCCATGAAAATCTTCAGTATGTTCATTTGATGTTATAATGACATGTAGAACAGTTATTCTGACCCTAATTACCGTTCTTGTGTGTTACAGGTGTGAACTCTTTCAAAGTTTTCCTGGCGTACAAGGATGTGTTCATGTTGGAGGATGACGAAGTGTACAAGACATTCATGAAGTGTCGAGAACTTGGAGCAATTGGCATGGTCCACGCTGAAAACGGACATTTAATTGCAGAGGTAGAACCATAAAATCACATTTCTATTCTCTCTTAGTCTTGGTACGACCTATAGCACACCATGGCTAGGCTGGGTGACAGTGGTAGGACCTATAGCACACCATGGCTAGGCTGGGTTACAGTGGTAGGACCTATAGCACACCATGGCTAGGCTGGGTAACAGTGGTAGGACCTATAGCACACCATGGCTAGGCT
>JAUMHH010010669.1:0-11123 GCA_032359455.1 Chlamys rubida
TGAACGACGTTTCATGCCTGCTAGTATCAAAATGTATGTGATCGATTTTTTTCACTCAGAATGTATATTAGTTTTTACCTAAATAAACAAGTAATAAAGCATGGGTATTGTTTTCACTATGAAGATGTTCATGTATGAGTTGAAACACAATTGTCTTAGCTTCAAGGATACACTTCCTGTTTCCCCACTGGACGTCTACTTCCGGACGAAAAGAATTAAAGGCAATGTGTAGCAAGGGGAAGCAACTCTGTTTATGCACGAGCTTCGCTCGGGCGCCATCGGCACCAGAGAGATACGCTCTTATTGTTGAAAATATAGTAATTATTTCAATTTATTATTATTTGAACTACATAATATACAAATGAGGTATTATAGCGTATTTATATTTTATTTTGAACGACAATGTATAATACAATTGACAAAAGGTACTTGTTTGATAAGTACATAACTTCGAAAAGAATTAAAGATTTTTTTGAGTATATTTTTATTTTTAACTGCATAATATAACAATTTTCAACGTTTTACTAGCGTATTTTGAACAATACAATTTTACAAATGAAGGAGAGTATTTCTACACATATCCTAGTTCAATAAGTACAATGTCCATAATGTTTTACAATCACAGTGAAGTGTTGTGTAAGCACATTTCTTATTTTTAACTACATATTATTAAAGAAATGGTTTTTTTTCTAATGTCCTAATTTTTAACTACATCGTATTATACAAATTAAGTCAAGTTTTCTCTACACGTATGTCTAGTCTTATTTTGAACTTCACAACATTATACAAATGAGGTGAATTCTTATTAAAAACTACATAATATTATAACCTACCAATTATTCTGAATATATCCTTACTTTTGTTGGCCTCTAGGAACAATATAAATAGTTAATGCACAAGATCGATGGTACACAAATCCCACATAAGATACGTCTGTATTGCTAAGTCATTGTAGTTAATTTATGTTCAATGGGAGAAGGCGTCGCCTTCACCCGTGTTCAGAGGTTGACAAAAAATATGTTTAAACAATGGAATTAGAATAGAATAAGTCCGTGGTTTAAACTAACAACTATCCCACACAAAGTTGCCAAGAAGAATTTGGTAACCTATGGGTGAATAAGATGGTATTTATATGAAATCGACTTTGGGAAATTTGAGAGCAAAACATCCAGGAAAAGAGGATTAAGTTTAAAGCTACCTATATATGTGAGATTTTACCTAAGAAAATAAGTAAACCTCTTATGTTATGGGAGGCTGTGGACACCGTACTTGGCGTTAATAAACGATCTCGAGACTGACAACAAATAATAGGCATATGCAAGTTCTTTTTGGGAAATACACTGAGAAATATGCTTAAATTGATATTGTTCAGCGCAGGACTGCCTGTTTTGTTACCGACCGACATCGCTCTCAGTACATTTCAAGCGCCGGTCACATTTTAAAACACTTACAATGGAGCAATTTTGCAGATCTTAGAAAGGACGCAAGACTAACCAAGCTCTATAACATTTAGTTGCCCTCAATTCCGATCATCTGGTCCTCACCACTAGACAATCCAGGCACTCAAATCAAAATTCTTTCCAAACTTACGCCTAGAACATCCACAGGGGCAAATATCAATTCTGCTCCTTTTTATATGTCTCAACACACGACATAAACTTTAAGCCTTCGAAGTCGATGATAGAATGGTAGAGGTAATACATATGTTAATGATAGAATGGTAGAGGTAATACATATGTTAATGATAGAATGGTAGAGGTAATACATATGTTAATGAAACAGAATTGATTACTCTATTCCTTTGAAACGTATTAGAAGAAGTTCAACGACCCGGATGTTAGACGGCATGATCATAAGGTGAAGGACCCGGATGTTTGAAAGTTACGGAATTTCAGTCTGGATTTTAGTAGTTATCTAATAAAAACTATTTATGCTAAGAACAGAAATAAAGCAATATCTATATTAGGAACGGCCGTGGTAAAAACAAAATACACGTATGACACGTATGAATTCAGTTTTCTGCAGATGCAGTTCACGTGGAGATCCACTGTTGATAGCTGACACTCTCTCGACAAACAGAGCTAGGTATATGACAGTTTGAGGCAGCTGGTATCACCTTCTCCTTACCTTATTAGAACACACCTGTCAATCAGCTGAGTGTCCGGAGTGCGTAATGGTCAGCAGGTTGTCGCGCTGACCACTCAGGTATAATAATGATTTGACGCGTGAACGATTGACCAGCGCACGCCACTCATACCTGGCCTGTGAAATATGGAGAAACTGTGAAGCTGTCTTTAATACCGTATGGACTGGTCAGCGCAACTGACAAATCGTCTTTAATACCGTATGGACTGGTCAGCGCAACTGACAAATCGTCTTTACAGAGAGCGCTCCATAGCATGAATACAAATTACCCGTAGATTTGTGTCATTGCAGATGTACCGTTAGGTGTGAGATCTATTTTATGTACCGTGTATTTGACGCCGAGGTGGTCAATAATACCTTCCCTGAGTTTAACTGTGTATCACGCCTCTACTGCGGTATATATTTCATAACAATGAATCCCACCATCAGCGACAGCTGCTTCTATTATCTCCTTTAAATATGACTTACAGTTATTTTAAGGTTCGACAATCCCCATGAAAGATGTAATAGTCACTCTGAATTCCTACCCCCTGGTAAGTCATATTCAAATATCCTTATCAAAAATCGGAATATATATATGTAATCGGTATATATTGAACTTGTACATTGGCTATACAAAAATATATAGCCAGGTTAACGTATAGTCGAAAATAAGGCTGATGTCTTCATAAAGGTAGCTCACCGGACTTATAACATGTCAATCTCGTTTGCGACTCAACTGAGTGCTAAGAAATGACCCATTATTTAAAGTTTGGTCATGCTGCTTACTTGTCATGGATCTCCTTTAAAAAAGAGTTCCAAATGAAAAATAAATAAGGTAGGCGTACTCCCAAGGCAAATCAATAATAACTATTACGCTGCAATATTGAAAAAGAATTTAACTTTCAATAAAAACATTTTCGCAAAGATTTTATTACGAATCATCTACCACGTGAATATGTATTGGGACACAAACATATTTATTTGAAAGCTAACTGGGGAAAAAAGTGGGACAAAAGGTCGGAAGCGGATCCCTGGGATAGGGGCTTCGTTAAATACTGCCCTCTATAACGGTATTGTAATGGTGATATATTTATCTTTCCTTTAAAAAAAATGATAAAACAAATTACACATTCGAGTTCTTGCACATTATTGTTATTCCGAAAAAAAAATTCTAAAAAAGAAACAAAACAAAACCAGAAAAATAGTCAAAACAAAAAAGACAAAAAACATAAATAAAAAACACATGTACAAAACAACAATACCCTCAGGTAAAGCATTACAGACAAACTTGACGCCACCACCCAGAAGGCAGCGGTTCCTATATTAGTAGATAGAGTTTGATATTTACTTCAACTTGACACGGGTTTTTTCCATTATTTTTTTCAAAACAGGTACTCCGTATGATTAGAGAAACTAATAAACAAAAACAGAAAACAAACTGTTAAAAATCTGTAAGTTTTATACTTTTTATTTTTAATGCCATGATTGATGAAATGTAAACATAAACATGGTGTGTGAACACAGAGAGTACACTCTACCGAGAAAAAATATCTAAAATTACAGAATGCAAGAATCCCAAGACATTCCTCGAGAAAGATTGTTTAAAACATCTACCGCTAGATTAAAGATTAAATATATTGCGTTTTGACTTGAGAATACAGTTCTACATGTGTACATGTACCATAAGTAAGATTATGAGGTTATTAGGTCACATTACGCTATGGTGCTTACTTGTCAATTGTTATGGATCTCCAAAAAAAGAAAAGAGTTCCACTCTAATAGAACTACAAGACATTATTATGAATGTTACCTTTGACGATTTCTGAGTGAATCCCACATTAAAAACTACCATGTTTTGAACGGATGCGTAGTAGACACTTGTGTTTTAGGGGAACTAACTCTGACACACCTTTATGTAAACACCTGCCGGGATCTATAACGTGAGCTTTAACTGAAAGCGTGTAACTGTTGACATAGATGATAAGGCAATATTGAAAAATGAATTTAACTTTCAATAAACACATTTTCGCAAAGCAAAGAGTTTATGTATTGGGACACAAATATGTTTTTTGAAAGCTAACAGAAAACACGGAAGGTTGTGGGGAGGGGGGTCGGAAGCGGATTTTGAAGAATTCCAAACATCTTTTGAAACAACCTTGAACATCTTCTCGTCAACAACCCATTTCCTTTGTCAAATCTGTTTACTTTTCGAACCTTTACACCATAATTCCTCATAACAAAAAAAATACAACGCATGCGTTCGCATTATGAGACCTTTCTTTAAAGAATAATGGCAAACAGCGATATAGATAAGTGATTGTAAATTCTTTTGGAGCAAAATAAAAAAACAACAACACAAAATAGATATACAGAGGACAAAATTGTGAGGCTGACTGAGTTCCTGGTTGACAATATCTTTAAGTTCGGTGGCAACCCTATGGGAAGAAACTGTGCCCCTTCTCTGACCGACCTTTTTAAAGTTTTCATACTAGGCTAAATTTATTGATGAGCGATCAGGACAAAAAAAATAGCCAAATCCTTCAATTTTACATTCAGATATATCGACGATATGCTGTTTTTAAATATCAAGAATACCCTCTCGAGCATGACATTAAGAACACTACAGGCTGTGTACCTCTGTCGCTCTCCTCGATCTCTGCTATTAACATGATCAATAGGGACCTCTTACAACTACGCTGTACGGTTAGCAGGACGATTCTGAGCTTCCGATCATGAATTTTCCCTTTCTTCACAGTAACATCCGTGCTTCTAAATCTCCTTGCCTCCTCTCAATGGTCTCCATGCCTTTGTTTATGTTTTGCCCTAGTTGTACCGATTTTGTGTTGACACTGTTATTTTGTTGACACCTCGGTATTACATTTTTTTAAGAACCAGCTTCCCACCAACAAGAAGTTAAATTTTGTTTATAGATGTTTTAATTACAACTCGTGTTATTCTACTTTCCAATTATTTCATAAAATATTGTTAATGGGAACTATAGTTGAAAACTCCTGCTAAAATCCTCTCATTTAAGTCATTACCACGCATTCAGTTTTGGTAATCGGTATGTAATTCCAAATTATTTCGTTCAACTAAAAAAATACACATTTATAAAAAGAATGATCAAGTGCCTACACAAGATTTGTATCCCAGCTACGCCCCTAGTTGGGAAGAAGTTTTTTTCACAAACCTCCCATATCTTATGGTAATCACACTCTCCGTCCGTCTGTCCGTTAACATTTTCTTGTGAGCGCAATCCTACAGTTTCTACCAAATGTAATGAAAATGTGTTTGTGTCGTGGGTATCATATGCTGATTCGCTTATGGTCAAAACGGCATACTGCGTCAAATTTTACATGAGTTACATGTATGGTCCTTTGCAACTTAGATTCTTCCCTTGGCATAACACTTTCTTGTGAGTGCAACTTGTTCCACAGTTTTCAACCGAGTGTTGTGACACTTTGTATGTGTCATGGTATAAGGACCTTGCGTCGATCCCCCCCCCCTCCCCCCCCCCCCCCCTAACATCTGTGACAGCAATTATTCCTACAGCTATCAACTGAATGCTATGGGTTTTTGTATGTGTCACGGGTACCGTAGTATGATTTGCATATCTAAAAAATGGATTCCCGTCTAAAAAAATAAACAATAATTACTGTTGTATAATAGCCTATGCATACTTTGATTATTTTACAACAATTATGAAACAAGTTATATCAACTTATGTTTACATTCAGTATGTTAGGACCCATTGACGAAAACAACATCCTCATTGTTTATTGTCCGCCGTGAAATTATACTAATTCAAATCAACATTTTTGCATTCATTTTAATGATGAAATCAGCAGTAGACAATAAATGTTAATTATATATGACGGGTAATATTCTACAAATTGAATTTTGGAAATAAATCTACACTTTGTTTGTTTTGTTGTCATGCTGTTGCTAGGACATCCAACAGAGGTTCCACGCTTTCCGCGAAAACACGCTCTTCTCTCAGTTACTTTGGGCTCATGTATAAAGGAAGAAAAGCAGGTATAACGTTTGTATTTGTACTTGCAATGATAATATAAAATTATTTAAGAATGTAAATATTAGAAATGGAATTTATTTTCTTGGACATTTATGAGGTCATACAAGTATTGGGTTCATGGACATATTACCTGACTCGCGTAATGACCCGATAACTGTTGAAAAATAAATTCCAGTGAAAAAAATCATAACCACTCCTGCTGGCCCGAACGTTAACGTGCGGGGGTCTTAATGTGCGAGGCAACCCGAGTAGCAGGGGAAAGTCCTAGCGGTCGGACAGGTGAACCCATACTGTTTCACGTCCGCTCGGGGAATCGAACTCCGGACGTCTTGGTGAAAGCTGTGTGCGCTATCCACTGCGCCACCCGATAACCCGATTACAAGAGTTATGGTCCCTTTATTTGCAACTCAGGTTTCCCCCTTGGCAGTACACTTGTGAGCGCAACTAGTCCAACAGTTTTTAATGAAAGTTAGAAAACTGTATACGTGTCAGTGTCACGTCTACCCTATAAATATTTGCTTACGAAAAAAACATAATTTTGATTGGTTCATAAACATTCAAATTTTTAGACTTTTTCAGTTAAAAAAATGTTGTATTATTCTGAGATTTTTCTTGCACGGTATTCTTGCAGGTAGTTAAATACTGTGTGTGTACATTTTCTTGCTAGAAAACTGAGTACGTATTACGACCAAAACAATGTTAGGACTTATTAACAAAATTAAAATAAACAAATTTTGAAAAGAAATACAATATATTAATGAATCATTCCACTATGGAATTTTTATTTAGAAAAAAAAATGTAAAATTCATTTACAAAAACTCAGGGACGATGAAACTGGAGCAAAATATGAAAATCGGAAATATTTACCTAGAAATATATAATTAATTAAATGAATTTTACAAAATGATTTATTTACAAAATGCTGATACAAAACTCTGATCATTTGTACAGTAACATTTAATATTCCTATTATTACCCAATAACTCTGCACAGCTTTGATTTTGAAATTGTATATCACTCTCCTCCAGATATCCGTCCTTTGTAGTTTATGCCTCATGAAGTCGCTGTTCGTTGTTGTTGTTTTGTTAATTCTGATATGTTAAGTCCTTTCATTCCGAAGATTTTCTCCTCGGAGGTTCAGGTCCCTCACAGCGTACGTAGATATAGTGAGGTTTAATATCTGAGTCGTTTACGGGAAAAAATCTTTTCGCATTTTCATATCAAAAATCATAAAGGACGAACGCATGTCAATGACATATTACCGCCGAGCGCATGCCTAACAAAGATCAAACATGCACACGTGAGCAAGGAGATGTCGCACGCGCCCGTTAATTGGCCTACGTTGTTGAAATAGGCACAGCTTCAATCGACAGAACACAGGTAATATAGCACCTGTGTAATTTAACTCGTGGTATCCGGAGCGTGTTCTCGTGTCACGCTGGGTACAGCCCCGATTCCCGGGTGGCGACTTGACGAATAAGAGATTTATGATACCCGAGAATGCTGACGTAACTTACTAAACCTGAACTTTTACAGGTACACGTTAAAAGGTCGAATGAGTGTATTGATTAACGGAAATAGGAAGTACATCCCAAGTTGAAAATCCAATGTAGGGAGACAGTATCACAATTTCCGCATATTCTAATGTTTAATCTTAAACTGATGAATATTGTATGTTTATTATTGACAGAACAGTGTGTTCTCTCAATATTAAAGTATGTCAAAGCAATCCGTGCATTAATTCAGTTGTTTTTTAATCAATGAGTCACATGTGTCCATTTTTCTTTTACTTCAGGAAACCAGCTACCTATTTCACTACTTTGAAGTTTTTCAAGAAAGATAACTCTTACTTGCAATTACCTTGTGTATATGGTTTTATTATAAAATGTCAATTTTTAATCGTTTGTAGATCATTTATTTTACACAATTTCAGCATTTATTAATTTGATTAATGCAATACTAATATATGGCAGTATCATTGTTATTGACATTATTTTGCAAAAAATTGTGTCTTCAAAATTCACTCCTTTTTACATAAAATTCCATTTAAAATCCTTAAAATTCTGACGACCTATATCTTTTTTGGTGGCAGAACATTTTTTTTTATTTCAAAGCAATATAACTACAAAATTAGAAGAAATTCTACTGAGAAATGGTGACACAATCCTATTACCGTAAAGGAAATTATGCTTACCTGTACGGTTTCATTGTTCGGTGGTGATTTGTTTAGAATGAGGCAGGTACTTTTCAATAATAAATTATTTTTCACACTGAGAAACCGCAGTTTCCTCTTTTTGCAATTCTTTATCCTTTCATATATATTGACCCGTGTGAAAAAGGTGAAGTGTTATCTGATTTGACTTTCAGTTGTGTTAAATGACAAACATTCTTCAATGTAACGGTCAGATTTCTGCTCGCAGTGAGAACTATAATCCGGACTGTCTTTCACATTCCAACATGCTGGCTGGGAGGATAACAGTTTTGTTCAATTCAACTTACTAAAATGCATGTGTTTCTTGAAATTCAGTTTTGAACAATAAACAGACCCACGGTATCTCTTTAAATAGTAACAGAAACCTGAAGAAGAGAGAAAAAAACGTATCACACTAACGTCATTCAGTCCAGCAGAGAAAGAAATGAGCAAGCTAAGTAGGAACCGAACTATGACATTACCGACAACCTTGGTACACCAGCGCCTCTCGTGGCATCAAAACGATGTACGGGTCCGGCCTTGGCCCAACCACGTCTTCTTATTTCAAAATTTAATTTCGTGTTCCAGGAAAAATCATATATGCATCGCCTGCTTGCTTTTATTTTCTAAATAGCAACACAGAGAAGGGCATAGCTGTAGCACCAGCAGTGATTTCGTTAATAAATTAAACGTTAAGGCAGCGCTAGATTTGCGAGAGGAGTCCATCGGCGACAAGGCTAGAGCGAGCTCCGCTAAGTATTATTTAATCATTGTTTCTTTCCAGCAGGGAAAAGAGAAAATTAGATCTGTACTGAAGGAAAAGTCCCTGTTTATATGAGCCGGCTCGACCACCCCCTGTCAAGGTTTCAGAGGGAAACACGGTAATATCAGAAAATTGCTTAATAAACACCGGATATTAAACTTACATACAGGTGAGAGGGAGGGTTAATATAAAACCTGCTGTGTACGTAATGGGCCAGATGAATGATTCAAGGGGCATTCATTACTGTTGTTAGCGAACAACGGGACCCAGTGCCGGAGACAACAGTCCTCCATCTCCAGCATAACGTGCCGTGAGCGTCGTTGATGAATGAAATTTCTCCGTTTGCTGTTTGTTTCTGCATTCAAGACACAGGAAACCGAAGATGTATTAGAAACGACTAAAGACAGCTCTCCCATAGAGAACAAGAGAAATGCCTTCTACATCACCCGAAACTCACTTTCACCGTGCGTCTAGGAACTTACCACAGCCAAATGTGCAGTCGCCTATACGCCGGTCTAATTAATTTTTAATTCCCCAAGATACGAAGTCTTCTGGTGCCCACCTCAATATCTTACCGACCTCGAGTATCAATAATTCGTTTACGATGGAATCTTAAACGAAGTTACATCGAAATTATCTTCTTGAGATTGGAATTAGATTAAAATGACCTTAGTTTGCCTAATAAAAATAGTGTTATTGCCCTAATTATAAAATAATAACAAAGCACCCGTCAACATATTTTTATGATTATGATTTTTCAGCTTTGACGTGTTTGTTCCCTTTTCTTATAGGTATTACCAATATAAATAATTATCTGTTTCGTTTATCTTTGGAGTATATTGAGTTTTAAATCTCATAACTTGTTTTTGTTTCGATGTATTTTGGTTCAGGTGTGTCGGAACTCAAAGGAGGTTACGAAAGGCTGCTAATGTGGGCCCCTGGGAAAGGATATACCTACTGTAACCCACTAAGTGTTAAAAAAGGCGGTTTATGTGGCCCTCTGAAAAATTGGGGATTTTCTAGTACTCTTTGATCTGCTTAGGGAACATTAAGATATAAACAAATAAATTAATAAATATATATATAAATAAAAATTATCCGGTTCCCCGTTTCTTCTATCTTTTCTTTTCTCTGCCTGCTCATTCTTATCCGCGTTGTCTTCCTGTCTACAAACGACTTCGGCTTCGACCTTTGACTACTGCATGTTAACGTTGTCACTCTTTAAACTGCTCTAGATGTGGAAGGTTTTGTTTTGTCAATGGTTCTAAAATCTATACATCTTATGTGTATAATTATATGTAATCTATAAATACATATTGGCGTTTGGATATTTCCGCGTCAATTTACTCAACGCGAAAAAACGCGAGCATACTACACGGAGCAGTGTTTACGACTGTTTTACAAGCAGACGGTGTTTAGGACCCTCCGCTCTAATAGGTGGTCAAATTCATGACAAAAAGTCATAATAAATCCTCGCCATCTACTTTATACTCGTCCTTATTCATCTCTCTATTTGTGTACCTCGCACACTCCCTCCTCTCCACTACTCAATCTTTCCCTCACACATTCGTTTTACCCTAATTCTCAATATTTTCCTCTATTGCTAACTTATTTTTCCCTCTACCTCCCTGGAGAGTTCCCTTACCTCTCTGGATATTTTCCCTCCCTCCTTCCTACTCCCAACACAAAACCTGTTTTATCCCATTAACTTTCTTTCCTTTTCTCCATTTCCTGTCCCTTACGCCGCGCCCCCTTCATTCTCATCTAACATATGATCCCATCTCCTTCTTTCTTCTCCCTTCACTTTCCTTTGATTCCTCTCCACTCCATTTCCCCCATCTTCATTGTCCTACCTCTTCGTACTTCACTCTTCACTCTCCTCAGCATCCTTTCTGTTTTTCCCCTTCCGTCTGAAATCCCCCCCCCTCCCATCCCCCTTCCTCCTCCACATCCCTTCTAATCTCCGCTAAATCGTATCTGTTTATCCTCTACTCGTCACATTTCTCCT
>JAUMHH010010680.1:0-25595 GCA_032359455.1 Chlamys rubida
CTATTTCTGATATACTTAATCAATTACACAACATTACACAACATCGTATAGCCCCCCATATAAGTGGTCAGGGTCCTTCCCGATATACTGTACGTAATCTATTACACAACGTCGTAACACTGTATGTGTTGCACTTGTGTAAGGTGCCTTCAAGTTAGTAAATAATTACAAAATATCAGTAAACATTGAGTTTGGTTTTACAATAGCACTACCAGGCAATGTGACATATACCATGTGCTTTCATCTTAATTTTAATATCAAAATCACAATCTTGGTTTTTCACAGAGATGCTATCATTTGTCCCGGTATGCAATATTTAAGTTTTTGGTATTACATTTCACGTTTCGGTTTTTCAATTTAAAAGTTATTTTTAGTCAAAGACAATATCGGAATTTATTAACTGTCTCGTGTCAGATACTTTGAAGGAATTGACAATAGTAACCAGTGCAAAAATTCTTTAATCTAGAAAAAGAGATCTTTTGAAATTAACAGCTTTCATTATGTCAATAGAGTCAAGAGAGTTGAGATCAACCGTTTTCTTCATAGGTTACCAGGTGTATATCAATGAAGTATAGATTCTGTTCCGAACACCTGACGCCGACAGGTAAACTGTCTGACAAAGTCTAATTACCTACAAGTATGGCTTACTGTAATGGCAGCAATTGCCCGAGTTCTGAACCAGCTGATAAAATAATTAAAGTATAAGTTTTTGTTCAATCAAACGAAGTGTCTGTTTCAAGTGCAAACCAATACATAACAATAATAATATGATTGTTTTTGTCAAAGGCATGTACTTTGATACTAGCGTTATCTACATCGGAGGACTTTGGGCTTGAAAACAATGGATTTGAAGATTTTGGAAGCATATGTGTTCATATTTGATATGTAGACACCCACTACTACTGCACTCTGCTTTGCTATCACGTTTTGGACATGGTCATAGTTGGTTGTTTATTTAGAGTGGAGCTGACCTTTGCTAAGTTACCAATAATACATGAAACATAGAACGGGTGACTACATGTCGTTAGATAATTGAAGATTTTTATTATTGAGATACAAAAATATTCACACGTGTTGCAATCTTCATATAAAGGGAACGATTGTAGAAAGATATATACAAACGGATGAAAACATATTTTCGTTGACACGCAACAATACACTGCCGTTTTCAATTTTACTTGCATAGTGTGCAACAATTTAGCACCTGTGTATTTGTTTAGGGTAATTGCAGTTGATCAAAAATATCCCCCGTAGTTGTAACACGAGATACACCTGTATGCTGTCAAACACCATCTGTTCGTCTTACAATCTGACGTCCACGTAAATAAATATACAATATAAACTTAAAAAGAAGACTTTTAATGCTCACATTTGAACCTGTGCACAACGAAATACAAGAAAATGTTCACAACCACAGACATTAAATTACACAATGCGTGTGTTTGAATACATCAGACGCTACCGAGACGTGCATTCAACATACGACAGACTGACCTATGTTAAAACATAGTTCTATAGATTCACCAAATCTGATTTTATTTATCAAAAACAAACTTACATTATAGTTACCCCTTGTGTTAATATTAACTTCACTGATGTTAATAAACTTGTCGGTCCCTAGAATTAACGATGAGCACGAGAAGGATGAACCAGTCGTATGGTGCAGTGTAATTCATGTTTGGCATGCTGCATTTCTAACCCATTACACATTACAATTTCAATTACAAACACGATATTGGAAACAACGACAAGCTTTTGGTAGTTCTAACGGCTTCGAAGGATGAAGTGAGGATAAAATCACAATGACAAGGATAAACAAACGGATGCTTATATTTGAATTAAACAACGGTTTACATATGACTTAGAAAGTATCGCTTGTATCACAAATTGCATATGAGATACTGAATGTATATATCGGCTTTAAGTAGCCATCTATAAGATGAACAGTATATCTAAAAAAAAACTTGCATCATTAGTTGCATTATCATTGATTACTAGTTACAAAGCTAGTTACATTTTAATTGAACGCTATTTACAATTTTTGTTACAATTTATTTTAACACTATTTTACAACATAAGTTACATTTTATTTAAACACTATTTACATTTGTTGTCACATTTTAACTGAAATCTACTTACAACGTAAGTAACATTTTAATTAAGCACTACTTACAACGTAAGTAACATTTTAATTGAAACACTACTTTCAACATTAGTCACATTTTACTTAAACACTACTTAATTACAGCATCAACTACATTGTCATATATCACTTCTTACAGTATAGGATACATTTCTATGAAATACTACTTTCGGCGTTTGTTACGTTTACATAAAAAGACAGATAAACCTTAGCTATATCGTCATAGAATACAACTTACGGAATTACTTTCATTGTCATTCAACATATTCACAGCATTAGTTACATTGTTATTCAACATATTTACAGCATCAGTTACATTGTTATTCAACATATTCACAGCATTAGTTACATTGTTATTCAACATATTTACAGCATTAGTTACATTGTTATTCAACTTATTTACAGCATTAGTTACATTGTTATTCAACATATTTACAGCATTAGTTACATTGTTATTCAACTTATTCACAGCATTAGTTACATTGTTATTCAACATATTTACAGCATTAGTTAGATGTTCATAGAGCATTACTTGCAGTATGATCTACATTACTGTGCATAGCATTTACTCTATAACCTATGCTTTTCAAAGAACACTTTGTTGTGCAAGCCATTTCTATATTATTATTTAATCACATAATTTGAACATTATATCTATTGGCGTTACAAAGAATTGCTATTAACTTATATGAAATGGATTACACACCAAATTGTCCATATGAGGTATACTTAAACATAGCTCTGTATACTACCATCCTCCTTAAAGCTGGCCATTACGTCTAAGTTAGAGAGCATAGCATTTGTATTGATATAAAAAATAATTTAGTCACATTGAAAGGTAATTCTGTATATCAATCTGTTTATAGTATCGTAATCAGACGGATGTTTGCCTTGTCCATACGGACTGCGTCTCCTAGCGAACAATCAATGTGTATTTAGTCAATAAAGCTCTTTTCACACATCACCAATTTATTGGCTATTATCAATTATTGTCACGTTGCTGTCCCCACCTCTGTCGTGTGAACGAGGAAATGTCCCTCGACGTTTAATTAAAACATGTCTGACCTGCCGAGCACTCGCACCACAGAAACGTTTGGTGCTCGGCTCCGGAGGACACACCTGGGAAGATTTCACCGTGTTTGTGTTCAGGTGTTACAATCTGTGCTGCTTGTGCCTTCGGGGCTCTATCAGGTAAATACGCATTGTTATCTTTAATTGTGGCTACAAACAAATAAATATTTCGAAATTAAACTGAGGCCAAACTGAATATGAGTTGTTTTATTTGAGTCTGTTTCCAATGTTATTTGTTGTAGGACATACAATCCGACATTAAAATGATATTATTTTTAAGCTTACAAGCTAACTGATCTTCATAAAGCCCCGATATCTTTACCTGTACGTCGCGTACCTGGCAAGGTGTAATCAATAGATAGCAGACCAGGTGCTATTCACGGCCCCGGGACGATTGAGACCAACCTAGAATAATAGGGTGACGAGCTAACAATCTCTCACCAGTGGACGAAGTAATTGATTGCCTGGGAGGGACACCATGAGGGGGCAATAATGTCTTCTCCTACCACTGTCAAACAGCACACAAAGCCCGCTCCATAAGAACTGCTATGTGTGGTATGTGAAAACGGTTTAAAATTCATATCAAAAGAAAGATGAAAAAAGCACCAGATATGAATTAACAAGTCGAACAGATTTTGAAACATAATATCTAACACCGTATCTTGACTGGTGACTGTTTAGATAAAAAAACAATTATCAGGATAAATATCAAATTTAAATAGCAAGACATGAGGTATTAAAACATTGTGTTGATCCGGTAAATTCACGAACTTCTACCTGGCGGATTGTTACCTATTGTCTTTGGTGCGGTCCTCAGGTGGTAATGAGATAGGCAAGATAGTGAGCACTGATAACGTTGTCATTTCTTTGTATTGAAGATATTGTTTTACAAATTAAAGAGCCCCTCTACTCATAGAGACTGTGATTTTTAATAAAGATGTGTTACCTTGTTTAAACTAGCGCCATATGTTGATGGGTATCTATACTGTCTGTTATTTTGATCGAGAGATTAATTGATTTATATCTTAAAGTTCTTGTTTAAGAGGTTTTAAATTTCATATAAGTTACCTGAACCTCATCGACCAATTAAAACTTCGAAACATATGTCACAAAGCCGATATTTGGATTTGATAGTTTAAATACCTTTTAATGTGTTTAAGAAATAATATAATTGTTAAATGCTTGCCAAACTGGTGTCATACACGTATATATATTGATATGATTGCCAATCATCAGACCTCTGGTGGATAAGCGTACAAGTACAGTCAACATTAGCGAGTCAACCAGGTGCAATTGGTGACAAACTATGGCCCTGTTCCATTGTTTATAATTACTGCAGGACGAACACTGTAATTCGAACAGATAATTCGTTGAATACATCTAAAAATTACATCCAATATGAACACATATGTATTATGTACATAACTGTCTAAAATGGATGCTATGTCAATATCGAAAATTGTTTCCTAAATATCAATTAAATATAATGATATTCAAGTACGATTGCACACAATAAAGATGACTTGCAACAAAGCAACACTACCAGCAAATAATAACCAGAACGAAATGTATTCTAATGCACCGCACCACTTGAACCTTTACACCTCTGTGGTAAACATAAATCGTTCCACTGCGCATCTGGTTATTTTCCGAGTGTTCAGCCTCGGGGTAAATCAATAGTTAGATGACATTGTGTCTCCTTGTTGTTTTAACGTTTCATTGGTAAATTAGCTTTTTGTTTGTGGCATAGTCTCGGCATTTGCTATGTGATTTGGTGTTTCATTGGTCTATGATAATTATTTTTGGTATCACCTTAGCATGTTTCAAATGTGTTCGTTGTTCCATTGGTAACTGGTGTTTTGACGTCCTTTTAGTACGAACATACGTTATTTTGGCTCATTGGAGTGACATCTTTTTCGGTACACAGGACATCTATTTTATTAAAAGTGACAGTCGCTTAAATATTTTCTTCTTGAGGCATCCCACTAATACCTTATCATCGTCGATACGTTCCAATGTTGTTAAAATATCTCCTTGATACGTTCCACTGTTGTTTAATTGTCACCTCGATACGTATAACTGTTGTTTTGATGTCTCCTCGATACTTTCCACTGTTGTTTAATTGTCTCCTAGGTACGTTCAACTGTTGTTATATTATCTCTACGATACGTTCAACTGTTGTTTAATTGTCTTCTCAATACGTATTACTGTTGTTTTGTTGTCTCCTCGATACGTTCCACTGTTGTTATATGATCTCCCCGATACGTTCAACTGTTGTTTAATTGTCTCCTCAATACGTATTAATGCTGTTTTGTTGTCTCCCCGATACGTTCCACTGTTGTCTAATTGTCTCCTTAATACCTATTACGGTTGTTTAATTGCCTCCTCAATACGTTCCACTGCTGTATTGTTGTCTCCTTAATACGTATTACTGTTGTTTAATTGTCTCCTCTAAACGTATCACTGTTGTTATATCATCTCCTTGATACGTTCCACTGCTGTATTGTTGTCTCCTTATTACGTATTACTGTTGTTTAATTGTCTCCCCGATACGTTCCACTGTTGTTTAATTGTCTCCTCTAAACGTATTACTGTTGTTATATCATCTCCTTGATACGGATTACTGTTGTTTTGTTGTCTCCTCGATACGTATTACTGTTGTTTTGTTGTCTCCTCAATACGTTCCACTTTGTTTTATTTTCTCCTCGATACGTTTCATTGCTGTATTATTTTTTCCTCGATACGTTCCACTGTTGTTTTGATGTCTCCTCGATACTTTCCACTGTTGTTTAATGGTCTCCTAGGTACGTTCCACTGTTGTTATATTATCTCCACGATACGTTCCACTGTTGTTTAATTGTCTCCTCAATACGTATTACTGTTGTTTTGTTGTCTCCTAGGTACGTTCCACTGTTGTTATATTATCTCCACGATACGTTCCACTGCTGTTTAATTGTCTCCTTAATACGTATTACTGCTGTTTTGATGTCTCCTTAATACGTATTACTGTTGTTTTGTTGTCTCCTTAATACGTTTTACTGCTGTTTAATTGTCTCCCCGATACGATCCACTGTTGTTTTGTTGTCTCCTCTAAACGAATTACTGTTGTTATATCATCTCCTTGATACGTATTACTGCTGTTTTGTTGTTTCCTCGATACGTATTGCTGTTGTTTTGTTGTCTCCTCAATACGTATTGCTGTTGTTTTATTGCTTCCTCGATACGTATAACTGTTATTTTTTGTTTTCTCCTTTATACGTATTGCTGTTGTTTTGTTGTCTCCTCAATACGTTCCACTTTGTTTTATTTTCTCCTCGATACGTTTAATTGCTGTTTTTATTTACTCCTCGATACGTTCCACTGTTGTTTCATTGTCTTCTAGGTACGTTCCACTGTTGTTTAATTGTCTCCCCGATACGTTCCACTGCTGTTTAATTGTCTCCTTGATACGTATAACTCTTGTTTAATTGTCTCCTTAATACGTATTACTGCTGTATTGTTGTCTCCTTAATACGTTTTTCGGTTGTTTAATTGTCTCAACGATACGTTCCACTGTTGTTTAATTGTCTCCTCTAAACTAATTACTGTTGTTTAATTGTCTCCTAGATACGCATTACTGTTGTTTTGTTGTCTCCTCGATACGTATTACTGTTGTTTTGTTGTCTCCTCAATACGTTCCACTGTTTTATTTTCTCCTCGATACGTTTCTTTGCTATACGTTCCATGGTTGATATATTATCTCCTCAGTACGTTCGACGGTTGTTATATCATCTCCTTGATACGTATTACTGTTGTTTAATTGTCTCCCCGATACGTATTACTGCTGTTTTGTTGTCTCATTGATACGTATTACTGCTGTTTTGTTGTCTCCTCGATACTTTCCACTGTCATTTTAATGTCTCTTCAATACGTTCCACTGTTGTTTCATTGTCTCCTCAATACGTATTACTGATGTTTTATTATCTCCTCGATATGTTTCACTGTTGTTTTGTTGTTTTCTCGGTGAATTACAATACTGCACTTTTTCGAACATTTGAATAGAAGGTTGGTTTTCTCCTGAAGGGTTTGTTTGTATCAGGTTAATCAATCGTGCAACATCTTAACATCTAAGGCCATATGAAGACGCGTGCCAGAGACATCGTCAAATAGAAAGAAATAGTGAAAAAAGAAAAGATATAGATTTTCCGCCCAACCCCATTATCAAACCACCAACACCCGGTTTTTTCAGGGGACTCCAAAGACATGCGTTGCAATACAGCATGACTATTTCCCACGTATCAGCAGGGGTTTAGATGATATTCTTTATTTGTTTGATGTTAGTTTTTTTTATCTGTTTTTTTACCACTGCTAACGAATACAGAATCTCACTTCTAAGTGAGTAGTTAATTATTTTCGGAAAGTTACAAATTGAATTCAATATTTATATTACTTGTTCTCAAAGTTATATTACCTTAATGACCTTTGAATATCAATTTTAAATCACATATTATAAAAAAATTAAATGTTAACTAAAGCATTGGTGTCATATGACTAAAATGATAACATTTGCATATAAAAATCATATAAAATCATGTTAAAACTAACTTATTCAAAATCGATTGGGAAATTCAAATTTTACAGACAGACAGCTACAATTTATAAAAACAGCCCGTTATTGTATCTGGTGCACTATCACTCCGATGGCCATATATATATTGTATGGTGTATAGGGCAAGGAGATGCACGGCATGCTGTACCTAGTGCCATTAATAAGTCAGCTAGCTCTGTGGCCTTCTGTAACACTGTCAGTTTTTTACTGTCTACTTTCTGTTGTCGTGAAATTTGTTATTTAGATGAAGCCAGAAGAAGATATATAACGTCATTAAGTGGCGCCAGATTGTTGTGATATCGTAACCTTTTTAATTACAAGGTCTGGTGATATACACACTCCATCCATCACACGTAGAACACAGATCACACAGGCCCGGCCTCTGTCAGATACACCAACTTAGACATAATGACGAGGGCTCAACACCTACTGCTACTCAATCTGATTAAAATAACACGTTGTTTTGTACATCACAGACAACATATTTCAATTAGATTTACTGCTACTATGTAAATGTTTTTTTTTTCAAAACTTCACTGTCACCAAGTAGGTGACTACTAATTACAAGAGTTGTAAGGTTGTTGTATACATTATATTTAACTTGTTTTTTGCTGATGATTGGTTGTTTAGTTGGTCTATAGTTAATTGATTGGTTGGGTCTTTGATTGATTGATTGATTGATTGATTGATTTATATGTTGTTTTGTTCGTTCGTTCAATCGTTGTTTCGTTTTGGGTTTATTCCGAATTCATTCTTCTATATATTTGTTTGGTGGAACGTTTGTTAGTACATTTTTCGTTCCTTCTTTCGATATGCGTTCCTTAATTTGATATTCAACGCACGCATTATCAGTGCATTTATTCATTTTAAATTTTTCGTCATGTCGTTTATTTCGTTAGTCCTTCATCACACGGCGTGAAGCTGTTATCTATGTATGTTGATATATTTAAATTCATTTTTTACGAATGTTATTTAAATTTTATCCTAAATGTACACGTCGTTTCACTACTGATATACTATTAATTTTACTGAACCAAACAGCTTTGTTGACTGACTAAAAGCAACGAAATCGCCTGAAATAAGACATGAAAAAGACACAATACTCTTTCAAATCAGTATTTGTATTCGTTCAGAAAGCGTAAAATATTTGCACTATCTCCTCATTTGAATTATAAATTTATTATTCACGTGAATAGATTAGAAAAAAATATTTTAAATTTTATATATGACAAAATTTGATACATAATTAACATTCGTACAGGGCCTCGTTTCTGTGTTTTAATGTTTACGAGACGTATTTATGTCGTTAGATCTGACAGGTGTGCTGGATCTGGACTTAGTTGTAAAAGACTTGTTATCTTCCGATGCTCTGGGCGAACTCAATAAGTGTCTTGATAAGAAAATCATACATACACAATATAAAACAGGTGTACGTATTTACAATACTCTATTGAAGTTGAAGTAAAATACACTAAAAAGTTTAGGGTAAATTTGACAAAGGACGGCTGTAATTTGTTTGCCTTTAAGCAAGGTGTGATGACGACTGACACACAGTAGTCGAAAGGTAAGTAGTTGTATACCTGTACATCACATGGAATCACTCAGCTGTGAAAATGTATGCAGACAGGTGTCTGGATGCAGGTAAGCGTAACTTTGTCGATTAAAAGAGGTAATCAAGCACATGACTGAGGGACGTGGGAGACTTAAAGTTAATTATGCGAATTTGCGTACAACAATTATGAATGTAGGAGATTTTGATTCGATAGAATGCGGAAATGTATAAAACTGCTGTTTCCTTTTAAAGGAGACATCGTCACAATCGTTTGATATATATATATAGATATTTAAAGAGGTCGTAATCAATCACATTTCGCTTTTTTATATATATTTTTATATTAAACAGATTTGGGACGGGGTTCAATCGGTTTAACATTCTTAAATAGACAGCGAATGAAAATTTCAAAAAAATATATATTTTGTGTTCAAATGCTTACCAGTGTACAATATACGGAATATGTTATATATTTTCGGATAGAAAATTGCACGAACTTGCATTGGAAACTTTTTTTCACAGTTAGCGAATTACCAGTAAATTGACAAAAGAAAGATTTTTTTTATTGTATTCAGTAAATATTTTCCTGTATAACGATTTATCATTATCCGACAATAAGAGGAAAATCATACTCGGTGTATATAGTGAGCTCGAGTGTTCTTTACTTTATACAATTCTTAGTGCAAGTGCTTGCATCCCGGGTCGATGCCAATAATTCTGTTCTCTCGTGTGACACGATTCTGCGTTCTACGACCCAGTGTTATTGAACTGTTATGTGCTGTAGACAATATCCTAGGCGCCAATACAACTGTGGCTGTTGTGTGTTGGATGTATTCTAACGACCCGAGTAAACAAACCCTTTTCTAACGTTAAGACGGAATTGGGACCATGCACCAGTGATATAATGGTGATCAATTAAACACTGATTCCCCGTGTAGTTTATCCGCTTGGGTATGCCCGGTACAAGTCATGGGTGGTCAACATGCATTCAAAACTCAACATAAACGAATTTACAATGATGCAATACTTAATATAGAACATGTGCTTTGTTAGACACGACATTCTCGTTAATACCATACTAAATGTGCGTTGTACGTAAGCACACGTGTCTGAATCAGCGTATCACTATCAGTGGGTACAACCATTATTGCAAGACACGTTTTTCCGGACAAATGCTGTAGTTTCTTTTGTTTCAGTTTTTTCTGGGTACAAAGCTGTAACGACTGTTGTTGCGTCTGATAACAATCAATGTTTTAATTTTGACTCAACATTATTTGTGCGTGATCCTCATTAGCTAGTGGTCCACACGTATTCTCATGCAGATGTTTTCGAGTCGTTGACAATTTAGATCCTTATATTGTGTCGTGCGTTCTCTGTCACAGATGTTTGCAGACTTTTCTGGAAATGATTTCTATAACAGTCGACCCCGCGTGCTCTGTATCGCTAGCGGAGATGCTGCAGCAGCAGGTGTTAAGCGCACGGAAGTGATATTTCCTCACAGATATCGAATATCTATTGACCTCCTGTCGGAGAACGTAGAATCAACACCAGCAACCCCTTCCCCTTTACCACCTCCTCCCCTTTCATCATCAATCCTCTTCCCCCCTGTCTTCCTCATTCCCACTCCCACACATTTTCAACAAGTACTGAAATATGTTTCAAATAAAGACAATACAAACGAGTATTTTACGTTTGATATTTTTATGCTTAAAATTTGCTGCCCCCTTAAAATCCTATGTCCGTCCTTGTGCAAGATATATATTTATTCAATGCCACAATATGTTCGTCCAAATTGTTTACTGTCTTTGAAATTATAATAACATTTTGACTACAATTTGACCATGAACCTATATGGATTATCCAACAATTGGCGACGGGGGCACTTCTGGCAGGATGACACATTAGGAGTAGATAGAGATGGAGCGCGGACATATAAAGCCGGAATTAGGCAGAAACCATCATCGATCCCTCCGTCTCCTTAAAACCTCTGTCACAGCCTCCAGGCTAGTGCTTAGTCACCGCTCAGACTCTCGACACATTTATATCCCCTTATCAAATATCACAGATGCAATTAATATGTTTTTAACGTGAACCAGTTATATGTGGGTGTTCTTCCTGTCTTAATGTTGATTTCTCATTACTTTTGCTTAACTACGTAGGGTATCTTTGTCGGCAACCACGAATACTATACTAAACATATTTTCAATTTTTTTTTTTTCGTTTGTCGCTAACGTTTTTAGCCTTGGATATTAAGCACGCATTTTACACTATAAAATAAGGTGTATGAGGATTTGTCTACATTTTTTCGAAGAAATCTTTAAAAAGATGAACGTAACACACACACGCACACGGGTGACTTCACCTTTATAATTTGGTAATAGATACAGTAATAGATACAGAAATAGATACAGTTTGCCAAAAATGATATACACTGCCTCATACAGCTGTATCGTCCTTCTAGGACTCATCGGTAATAGTAGGAGCCAAAAAGCTCCAAATAACTAAAACTACGATGTTTTCCTCTCATATGGTTTTCCTTACACAAGAAAGTACAAGGTATGACTATGATTATTGCATCAAACATTGCCACTGTTCTGTGAAGTTGATACGCGTCAAAACATTCCTACAGCACCCAAAGTGAAAAAATAATCGAAAATCTTTAAAAAAACAAAACGCAACAAAATATCAGATTTTTTTTTTTTCGCTATTATGCAAATTAATCCCGCTTAAATCGTCTCTTTATTAGTTCAATACCAAAGAGTGTTCTCTTTACTCGTCAATACCAAAAGACACAGACGACTTTCCCTGTCTTTGTTGACTGCCTTCATGTCTGGCACTTAATGTTTGAATTAGATCATAAAAATCGATGAGGAAGGTAGCACCTGGCTGCGTTCTACAATTTCGCGCGCGTGCGATACAGCGTCCATTATCACAAAAGGTGCGGACAGATTTCGTTGCACGTCATTTGTTTATTTCTGGCCGATGTAGGACTTACATACAATGGATTCTTTTGATTTCGGCTGACCAGTAAAAATGATGTCGGATTTATTTTATTTTATTCTTTGATATAAAAATAATCGTATTGTGCCCCGATTAAGTTATGCACGACGGGAGATTGTCGAGCACATGCTATTCACGTGATTTGATTCTGGTATACCGTGCCACCTGCGGTCGACACATTGACAAAGGGCTGCACATGCTAATTATGACGGGCAGATGTAGGAAATATCGATCACCACAGCCAGCAAAATATCAATAATGCAATAAATATCTTAATCGTCATAAAAATCTCCACATGTTGACAAAATGTTCAAAAACATGTTAAACGCGAGGTAATAATTGGAGAAATGTCGCCGAAATCTATTTCTCGAATCAATGCATGCAAATACTAAATTTATACCTTCGCTATTTCAGAATATGGTGTCTTCTTGATAATTCGTGACCGCAAATGTCGTTATAAAAAACGCAATTTGAAAAGTAGTTCATTTATACAGCGATTTGACTTAACCGGATGGACAGGATCTCAGATTCACGATTTTCAACATCTCTATCGTGGTAATATGCACGCTTTAATATCTCACTAATAACTTTATTCTCAAACATGAAATGAACATATGACTGGCTCGAAGGTCAGACGTCTTTAATCTGATTACTTAATTATATAAATCCCATCATAAATTAAAACAAAGATATCCATTTACATACATCTTGAGACATTTTGAGAGTATTATCTATACAAAACCCAAGTGTATGCACACGCTATATGCATAGGATTTTTTGTATCAGAAAGAAAGTATTCATCCAAATATCCGACTTTAAACGTTATCTGTAAAATGAATGAACGAAGACACTAATCAATAATCTAAGTTATTTTCATTAGACTAGTGACTAATGACTTATACTAGCGACATACCAACATGTAGAATGTACGAAAAATACCAACATACCTACAAACCAAGAGCAGTTACCGCTCTTGAAGGAGTTTACTTAAACACAAAGAAGGATAACTCTCACTCATTTTGAAGCAACTATATATTTTTTATTTTATCACAGATGATATACAAGCGTACCACTTCTGATTAGTTGCACGAAATATGCAAATTTCTTCTCGTTTTGACATAATTTGACAACGTATAGCATGCACAACGACACATACCTTTTATATATGTATAAATACTCATACTGAGCGTTTATCTGACACAAGGAAGATATACCAAAATATGCCTTCTAGTAACGTTTCGTTTACAAATATTGAATAAGAAGAAAAAAAAAGAAAACAAAACGCCTGTAAACCAAGCTTAAGGGTAAAATCTATCCTACAAGGTATCATCGTGATATGTCAGGTTGAGACATTTCAGACGATCTGGTCAAACTTTGAAACTCTTCAATCATTAATTTAAATACCATGTGCACTCCCTCAACCCTGGCATTCTAAAATACCTTGAATACCTTCACTGAAATGTTCCCGCATTGGCAAACCAGACCACAATGGAATTGACCAATGGGTGTCCACAACATCATGTTGTATTCGTTATATAACAGGACAATTAATGTTATTCTATTAACTCATTCACCCAGAAAGACACATTTTAACTCTTCTAATTCAAATGTTGGAATAGTTCATTTTGAAATTTCAGGGTTAAATGAGTTAATGATGTTAATAGTCAGGAAAAACACGTCAGCTAAGATGTCTAACTCGCACTCACATGCCAGCACTCACATGCCTTCTTTCGAAACAATAAAGAAGTGGCTGCGTATGACATGTTATCTTGTTATACAGGCTCAATTAACTTGAGATAAGTGAAAGGTGGACTTTACTCGAGTGACTCTTAGCATAAGTGGTTTGTTTAGTAGAGGTTGTATCTCAAGCAGATTTCATTGAACATGTGTTATTGTGTGACTTTAAATTGTCATAAATTATTTGAAACAAGTTTAATTTATTTTTGTATAAGGTTTAGATACTATCCTGTGAAAAGGACAACACACAGAAATCAGCATACGTTACCCAATTCCACGATACACTTCAACGCATCTCAGCCTTCTCGAAAGCAGATTTCGTTAAGTCGATATTACTACCAATGCTCAGTAGGCGACAAAGCTAGAGATGTCAGGATACTGGTACCTATTCTTTAGCTTCCGTAAAACCATGCAGTAAAACCAACTGATCAATGGTGCGAAAAAAGCTTTAGGAGACTAATAGCCAAACGTTACCATTGGGAACAATGTTTGCAAGGCATATTTCGAAAGTTACAGCAAAGTAAAAGTTAACGTTTTCAACAATATTGTGTGCACTACTGAAACGTATTCATGCCTTAACATTGTATAAAATTATCTAACGGACATGCTGACCACCTTGCATGCTACCGGTATCCCTTTGCAAAATATGACTTCCAATTTAAACGATTTTTTTTGTGAAACGAACCTTATATGGCCCCAGGTGTCAGGTTCGATGTTTGTTTGAAAGCTTTGCTACAGTACTTCTGAGACATATTTCGTGAACACCACTTATCGGCACAGACCAACCATACGAGTATTTTCAATGTACTGTAAACTACGATGTTTCCCGAAAATACTTATTTCGCGATTTTGCTGTTTCAAACAATAATACTCCCGTGGATTGGACTCTGTGATGTGAACAATAATAAGGTTAAAACTCTTCTTTAAATCCAGCAAATACTAATAAGTATTAAATCTTAAATCTGCGTCTGACTGCTCGCGAATATATAGTCAGTTACAGTAGAAAGGCAGGGATGATGGAAAAACACGGAAACGTTCCGAAAAATTCAGTACATCCATACAGACAGCATTCGTCAATTCAGCACCATTAAGAAACACATTTCATCTAGTTTGTATATCAAAATATGACATAATCATATGTATAATATGTTCCTGTTAGTGATGTTTCTTGCATATAATTATTTGGCACATTTTGTTTTGTTTTCATGATCAGTATGAGGTTCCTAAATCATGGATTTTTATTTGCATAGTACGTCATTAAGCACGTGACTATGGCTACCAACAGAATGTAAATACGGTGGTACCACGTGGGAACTTGTGAAGTGTGTCCGCTGGAGAAACACTCGCACACACACGTAGATCCGACACATGCGTGACACACGCATGGTTGGATTCTACTGTTCTGAAATCTTCTTCGGAACTCCTCAAAGTCTTTATACACAATCATGCCTTTCTCTGTTGCCCGAGCAAAAGACTGTGTCACAAGAGGACCGCCTTGTTGTGTTGGACGTGAATTCCAGGTGTCTCCAAATGTGAGGCCTTCTGGTGGAGGGGGAGGAATGGTCATAGAGTTTGAAGTTTTCATGTTTTTACCTGTGATGAGAGAAAGACCCTCTTGTATGTCGGTGTGGCCGATAGCAATATCAGCACATCCGTAGAACTGTTCTTGGTTTCCACATCCAAGACATTGTTCCCCAGTGTTCGAGTCTTTCCCCCAGCTATTTCCGGCGTTGTATTTCCATTGGAGTAAGCAGTCTCGACACCGGACGCCACTTGGCAGTCGAACCTGCAACTCGAGTTGCTGGTAGCCGTTCTTGTCAGGCACGGGATATTTAGTTCCCCGGATGTCGGGGTTCACGACCTCAAGCACATACTGGTCAAGGCAATCCTGTGTGACCTTCTTCCGCGGGTCGTCGTTAGCACACAATTTGAACTCGAAGTAGCCTTTGTGATTGGCTGTCAATTCTACCTTGATTGTCATCACCTGGCCAGGCTTGAAAGTCCGCGCTATTATACCATTTGCATATTTCCCGCCAGCCTCGTTTTCGTGTACACCTGCCCAGTTATCACCACATAACCCACATTTCCCGCCATTTTGTTCGTATTGAACCTGAAAACAAATATTAATTATAAAAGTTACTGAAAAGGTTAACATGTATCTTCATTTTTTGTGTGTCTTATTATTTCACTGTCATAATATTCACTAGGTATTTAAATTTACAAATTCTTTGTTGATTGCGAATATAGAGCGAAATTAAAATCCCTGCGAGTTATATCAACATCTAGTACACAGTATGAATTTCGGATATTGCTGCGACGCTTCTTTTTTATATTTCTATGTTTTAAACCTAAGCCAACCAACCAAGTAAATCTTGTTATTGTTTTACCTGAGCTCCACCGCAATAGAGCTGATTGTCGTTATAGTTTGGCGGATTGCTGAAGCCGTATCGCCACATTGTGGAACGAGACGGTGGATCGATCAGCCGACCATGACCGTACACGGAGTCTAGTGCGCATGACAGGAGGATGTTAAAAACCAGGATTTTCAAACGCATCTTTCCGGGTCTATAAGAAAAGAAAAATATTTAAAATATACCAACATGATTATAGCACTACCAATACAAAGCAAATGCACAAAATATAGTTCGCCATCATCCACAAACTCATAACAGCTGTAATACCGTGTTAATCACCAGAGTTTGATCTCCTTTTTCATTTACAATATTATAGGTTCCCTGAAACTTTGAGGTAATTTATTTTCACGATAAGGACCCTTATCTGAAAATTTCATGGTTCAATTTTTTCTTTTTATAGTTTCAAATACATTCTACGGTATACTTGCAAAGTGTGCAGTTTTTACTTTTTTAGCATAGAATATAGCCATCTGAAGACCACTTTGAAAATTATGAACTAATCAACCACGATTCTTTGAAAAACGTCAGTCTTGTAACATCACTAAATGTAAAGGCATAATTATACAATACTGTCCTGTAGGTAGGATTTCAGTAATGTGGCCTACTTTCATGTTATATACTGGTTAATCATGGTCCGAATACTATTATTGAGAACCAATTTTATAAAAACAAAAATGCCGAATAGTAGACCAGCTTACATATAAGATGTGCATTGGTGTAGGGTTCATAGCATCATAAAACTCATATAAGAGAAAAACAAGTAACATGAAATCATATTAAAACATTGCGGCTGGATGATATGATTGTATATGTATTAAATTAGTAATAAAATTGTATTAAAAAGTATTTGTAGGATCTTTTTTCAGACCTGCTCAATTCGGGTACAAATATATTCCACATTTCACATTTCAATAGAAGCAATTTATAAAAAATAATCTCACCGTTAATTTGCTTAAAATTCCAATGAATATCCCACATCGGGGCTACCTTTTTTGTCCGTACGTTGATCTATTAACGAGTGGAGTACATATTATAAACTGACCCCGAATTGACCACTAGCTGTGTATCGTCAGTTGTGAGTAAATGATTGGCAGTAAGCCGATCGTTAAATGACAGGTTAGGCGTCTATAGGTCAAGGATACAACTTAAATGCACACCAGAAGTACTTTATTTTATCTCAAGTTACATTCGTGCGACACTACACAGGCCATATTGATCCAGAACATGATATTTTTGTCTACATACATACCCATTATAAAATCCATTTGAACATGCTACTGTCTTACACGAATGATGTAAACAGTTACCATTTCACCATCAATTGTTTGGACATTAACATATATAACATAGATACATATATATAGAATATGTAGATTTAAAACCACTGCCAGCGAAAATATTCTCACACCGCGAAAACGTTTTCTTTTACAGTGTTCTATTTTATTTGAGTGTGGTTTTATAAGGCTTACTGCCAATACCTGTACGGCAAACTTTTGGCGTTATAAATTGGGTTGAGAGATGTGCAAAGTAGCATCTAAGTAAAAGTTGCAAAAGAGGACCTTGAAATACGTTGACGGAAAGTGAAATTGAAAATGACACGCGGGGAGATTTATCGATTTTTCCTATTGATATGACAGTATGCAAAAATTCCAATCTGTAACATCAATAGATTTTGTTCATAAAGGACTTTTAAAAATGATCAATCCCGTTTCATAAATACATCTCCAATACACAGTTAGCATTATATCAAGCATAGCGTTGTATTTTTTCTTTCATGTTAATTAAAAGGAGCTTCATTACTATTGTTACTATCGCCAAGTTCGGCCATTTTGCAATTTTTAAAAACACCTTTTACGTAATGTATCCAGTAACTGCTCATATTTCGTTCAGTCATTCGAGTCCTTTGGTATCACTATAGAAACAAGGATATAAGAGTGATAATGTAAAAACCAACATTAGCCAAAACTATCAAGACGAAGACAGACTGAAAACATGTAAGTGTTTACATATCAGCCAATATACATAGGTTACTTTGAGATTTTCATATCAATTCATCTTAACTCTGACATTTATCCTTGAAAGTTTAAATATGAAGTTGATAATTCAAACAGACACATGGTGCTTTAAGCCTGGCTTTACCGTGAAGCCATGTTTACGGTAGATGTGGACGCCAATTTTATTATCTAATGCTGTCAAAATTTTAAGCAAAACCACTCATAAACAAGTGACAGATTTCATCTTTATTCATATGACCAACGTTGCATGCAGAAAAGCTTCAATTGTGTTAGAATTAATCGTCAGGTGACATTGCTCCGTTACCACAATCTAGAAACAATATAACATTATGACGAAAATCAAAGTCAAAACTGTGGTCACCAAAACCAAATAACGTTATATTCTTATATCATTATTGCGATATATGGAAGAGACACGGTATTGACAAATGTGTTACAATGTTGGTTGTACTTAGGGTTAGTGTTGGTTGAAGAAAAGGATAGCGTGTATCTTGTACAAGCTGGCTGTAACTTGGGTAAGTTTTACCAACCTTTTGCTGAAGCAAGCTGGTGCAAGTAATAAAAATATTTGTACTAAGGGTAAGTTTTTCTTTCGAGGTTATTGCGTTATCGCAAAATTTTATAAAGACGGTTTTGCTAATTGAGGACCACTTTAAATTGCCATTTCACAGAAATATGGTTTCCTGAACATGGTACCGTAACATGACACCCCAGTGATCATATTACTAGTATTCTGACAAAGTGGTAACCCAAGTTGCCAAAATAAACATTGCCGATAAAATACAGTACGTAGGAGAAAAATAAAAGAGAGAGACTCCAAGTATTGCAACAGGGGCAGCAGGTCAAGTCAGGTGAAGAAGTTAGCGTGTTACTAACACAAACTGAGTGTGCCTTTTTGTTTGGGGTTTAACGTCCTCCCAACAGCAAGGGTCATTTGAAGACGGTTGGTTGTGACATGGTTGTGATAAAAAATCAACAATACAAGAAAGTTTGGTACGTAAACACAAACAGATGATGGACGATTTGTGTGCGTCACATAAGGCGACAGCGTGGAACTTTCGGGACAAGGTTGTGTTCCTTAAAACAATTAATCATTGCAAAAACAATGCAAGACAGCTTAATTGTATCGTGTTAGTTATTAATATGAGAAGGAGAGAGACCCCTCTGATATCGCGGACTTAACCCGAGAATTTGCCCGGCTGTACATATTATTGTTAGCCAACAATAATAAATTAAAATTTGAGAAGCACCAATTTACAAAAAAATATATAAAAAAAACTTTTATGTGTTTTTTTAATCTTCTTTTTGTGAATTTTGACGCAGAGAATATTTCCATGTCATGAGACAAAACTAGTCTTTTTATTTGGTCGTTTGGCAATGCTAAATCCAATTCGGTCTAAATATAAAGAACAAAATACATTTTTAAAACATTGATGATTATGACATCAGAATCAGTCTAGATTTTGACACGCTGGTGTACTTAAGCATTATAACACGGACCAATCAGCTATCCGCAGCTGTCAGTATATTTTAATGACGTAATATTTGATACGGTCATATTTACTAAAAACATGGTGTATTAGATAATAAATGCCGTTCTAGTAATGAATTCCAATATATTTTAAAACTAAACGAAATTAAACATTTTCGGATTTTTTCCCGGTTAATAATGTTTATATTGGTGTGAATTTATTGTTAACTCAAAGATTTGCGTTTTGAAGTCACATATGATAGGGCCGCTTTAACATACCATATCCCTGAAATATCTTAAACTGGACATTGTAGCGTGGTATTCCAAAGTTGCCAAGTAAGCCGAAGACACTAAAGAAAGTCCCCGATTACGCAGGGGCCCACATTAGTCGCCTCCTACGAGCATGCAGTGGGATACAGCAGATCTGTTCTTTGCCCCGAACCTGTACGGGCGTTTTGTTGGATGTGAGGATCCTGTTCGATTGCACATGTGTACACACACACACATACAGTACACCAGTCCAACACGTCTCTCTACTTTAGACGGGAGTGTTAGATGACTGTGTTGCTATAAATCAAACATCACCTCAGCCTGTCCACACGTCAGACATTACTAATCGTGTATATGCATTATATATACATATATATATTTCCACACACTTACCTACCATGCGATATAGCATGTGTTAATCTCTATTAACAACACCCATACGTAGTAGTCAACTGGTGTGCACTTTCACTCCTACCTTGATTTACATTTCTTTTGTCTTTTATCTTTAATGATTTATTGGGTGAAAATAACAAAATTATATTTCCCTTGTTTAATATTTAAAGGCAATCACTGACAGTCGCAAACTTTGGAGAAACAAAATCTTTAGCTCTTTATAGTGTTATACATCATACTTTATTGGTATTCTAAAACACTGCAAGTATTAAATTACACGTGCACTTAAGCGGCATAATAATTCAGAATGAAAAAAATGGCAAGCGAAAAAATAAATATTTTCAGTAATTTTGCGTGACGAAAGAAAAAGTTATCAAGCCAATTAATATAACGTTGCGTAAAAATCCACGTTCCAGTTAAGGTTTGTTTTACAGTGACAATAAAATTATTCACGCAAGTCCGACACTGATACATTAGTGCGGGAATCGGGGTCAATGGTATACATCACAAACATACTCAGTCATAAAATAATCGTAAAACACATCATTGTTAAAATCCTATTGATCATTCGACTAACGACATCACGACTTGAAAAAGTACCGTACTCTAAACATTTTAGTTATGGCATGTCGAACGTAGCAAAATCGAAATATATATTTTAATTCAATAAATAACATTTTAATTCAAAATTTTACATATAAATTTAAAAATACATATTTGAATTTAAAAGACATTTCGATTGTGTTTTTAACTCAATTTGTGAATGGAAATGTATTTTCTAGATGATTCATTAAATACAGTTTTTTCTGATTAAAATTTATATTTTAGTTCAAAGATGTTCCAAGTTTACCGATTTGTTTAATTCAAATGTTTTGCTTTTTTGAATTCAAATATCTACATTTTTTATTGTAATCAACCTGTTTTAATATTTTTTTAAAGTTCCAAATGCCAAAACTATTTACACTATTGGTCTATGTATACACTATGAATCGTATTTAAACCAAATTGAAAATGTAGAATTCAATTCAAGTCTACGTCACATAGAATAACGCAATGATATTATATTTATTTTCCATCAAAAAATGGGTCAGAGGATGATAATAAATGGTAGAACTTTGGATGGGACTGAAAATCAGAGGTACTGTGTCCCAATAAAGTTACAATGGTATAATGTTAAGGTGTCGTGCGCTATGCGTCCGTTCCAAATATAAGGTAATACAGGGTGCTGCATTGCCCTGATGCACTTTTTACCTAATGAATAAACATCCCATCATGGCATTCCCTAATAAGTGGCCATGATGTGTCCGGTACTATAAACGTCAGACGAGATCAGGGACAGGCACGCGCTGTCCAACTGGACAGTCGAGTTTCTCTGTGTGTAATAATTGATATCTATATATGGCCTGAACAATATACATATAGCCAACATAACCTTATGTAATACATGTATACATGTATGACTCAGTCATGGGAATATATTTCGCTAATGGCGTCTTGTATACTGGTGGGTTTAGTTAGGCAGATTTCCCACATAAACCTAGCATGACTTGAAACCAATACCTTGATGAAACATATGATCTATTGATATGTTCCTAGAAAGTGACATTACTGATCACGAGTAGGACAAATATATCGTGAACTCTTACCTTAAGTTTATTAACGTTATTAAGTCATAACGAGATTACATTTAAAAATATCTGTACAGGTACACAGGTGCTACAAATCCCCTGCTATACGGGAGAATAAGTTTTATAGTTTTCCTGTTGAACTGTGTAACAAGATGTCTCTTTATTCCTGTATTAACATATATCATACGTCTTTTATCCAGATAAACTGAGATGGTCAACCGTATACAAATAAAGATAAATCAAACCTCAAATGTTATCCATTACTACATGACACAATATGCAATAATCATGAACGAAAAGGGATAGTTGTCAAATAATATTAAGAAGTGTACTTACTTGTTATTCAATACTGTGTTGTTGACAAAGATATTCTCTTCAATAAATTGAGTCCAATCCAATCCAGTTGATGTCCGGTGACACGAAAGTACCAGTAACGGAAGACGGTGATTATTAGATAGGATGTCTCCTCGTCCTGTACCACTATATGACACTGTGTTAATCAGGATATGATTCACAATTAAAATTCAGATTCATGGCCCACGCGTCATATAGGTAAAGTCCTGTTGTGTTTATAGTAGCACAGCACTAACACCTAACGTTTCCATGTCAGTTTTGTCGGTGTTACGGCCACTTGGATCATTTCGAACACAAAACGTTTCCATGGCCTTGCAATACGTTACAAGACAGTCCGTCCAAAGGTGAAACCAGATTAAAAATATGTATTTAATATAAAACACATTCTTCTAGTTTCCGGAATGAATCAAGATCATCATCTTGACCATTCATTGGAAATATTTGACCACTAGCATAGCAATACCATTTGATGTCGTCACTGTCCTTACTTTGGGATGGACATGCGGTAGTACGGTTGAGCGAATGTTGATGGATCGCTGGACTGTGACCGCCGGCTAGTTATTACACGTATATAAAGTGCTGGGCCCGAGCCGTTCGTAGGTTACATGTACATTAGCCAAACATGACCCAGCCTTACCTTACAGGTGTACCAGGTGCCAGAATAGGACCCAGCCTTACTTAATTACGGATGTACTACACAAATGTAAAAGGTGCCAATATAGGAACCCGTGTTACCATACTGATGTTATAGATATATGTAAAAGGTGCCTAAATAGGACCCAGCCTTACCTAATTACTGGTGTATAAGGTAGATATAAAAGGTGCCAGATTAGGACTCAGCCTTACCTAATTACTGATGTGCTAGATAGATGTAAAAGGTGCCAGATTAGGACCCAGCCTTACCTAATTACTGATGTGCTAGACAGATATAAAAGGTGCCAGAATAGGACCCAGCCTTACCTAATAACTGATGTGCTAGATAGATGTAAAAGGTGCCAGATTAGGACCCAGCCTTACCTAATTACTGATGTGCTAGACAGATGTAAAAGGTGCCAGATTAGGACCCAGCCTTACCTAATTACTGATGTGCTAGATAGATGTTAAAGGTGCCAGATTAGGACCCAGCCTTACCTAATTACTGATGTGCTAGATAGATGTAAAAGGTGCCAGATGTGATAGATAGATGTAAAAGGTGCCAAAACAGTTACTGAAAATGTTTTAGAACAAATCAAGAATTTTTGAAAAAAATAGGAGAAAAGAGGAAATCCTTTGAAAACAAGAAGAATCACATCCCTGAAAAAGTGCCAGTAAATGACACAGCCTTATCTAGATTGTACTAGATAAACGTATATTAACCTTAACATTTTTTAAATGTGCCAATACTTAACTTATTGATACTGGTCTAAACCTAATGATTCTTTAACCCTTTCACCACTGTAGACCATAATGGACTCGTCAAGATCAATGCATGACAGAGTCTACTAAAGTTACATAGGGTTGAAAGGGTTAACGTTCTAGTCGTACCTTACTACATTAAGTGTGCTCCTTCACACTAGTTAGGTGTAAAATGGTGACAAGTACTGGGGCAGTTGTTGTCCCACACCAGATATATATGTAAAAGATGGTGAAAAGGTCAAGTCCTACCTTATTGGTTTCATGTGTTTCATAGAAGATAAATATGTAAAAGATGTCAAAAAGGGCAATAATTCAACCATATTGGTTAACGTGTGTTCTTTTATATCAGGTAAATACAAAAGGTAATGTAACAGTTTACCTTAGTAGTGAAAGTGTGTTCTATCATACTCATACAAGCAACAAAACACTAAAAAGCAATACTCATTCATAGTAGATAGACACAAACGCGCTAACGGTAATGAAACTAGTAGTTCTTTATTGGCGTGTGTTCGTTTCAATTACTAGACACAAATGTAGATATGAAAAAGAAGGTGCCACAAAGGACATCAGCCTAAGGTGTGTCCATTCAAACAGTCTTATCGTATTGGTTTAAGCTATTTTATACTAAATAGTTGATAGATGAAGGTGTCACAAACACCTTATGACCGAAAGTGTGATCCTTCATACCAAACATCAGTATTACCGTACTGGTGTAAGGTTCAACGCAGTACAGGTCCAAACTAATCGATAGATGTAAATGCAAATTGATATCAAAGTGCAAAAGATATTACAACTGGGTTTGTAGTAAAAGTCAGGAATGACGAAACGAAAAGAGAACAAGAACCGAGGAAGCACCAGGACAAAGGAAATACTACAACAGGAACAGATGGGACAACAGGACAAAGGAAATACAACAACAGGAACAGATGGGACAACAGGACAAAGGAAGGACAACAACAGGAACTGATGGGGCACTAGGACAAAGGAAAGACAACAACAGGAACAGATGAGACAACGGGACAAAGGAAAGACAACAACAGGAACAGATGGGACAACAGGCCAAAGGAAAGACAACAACAGGAACTGATGTGGCACTAGGACAAAGGAAAAACAACAACAGGAACAGGTGGGACAACAGGACAAAGGAAATACAACAACAGGAAGAAATGGGACAACAGGACAAAGGAAAGACAACAAGAGGGACATATGGGTTACTAGGACAAAGGAAAGACATCAACAGGAACAAATGGGGCACTAGGACAAAGGAAATACAACAACAGGAACAGATGGGACAACAGGACAAAGGAACGACAACAACAGGAACAGATGGGACAACAGGACAAAGGAAATACTACAACAGGAACAGATGGGACTACAGGAAAAAGGAAAAACATCAACAGGGACAAATGAGACAGTAGGACAAAGGAAATACAACAACAGGAACAGATGGGACAACAGGACAAACGAAAGACAACAACAAGAACAGGTGGGACAACAGGACAAAGGAAAGACAACAAGAGGGACATATGGGTTACTAGGACAAAGGAAAGACATCAACAGGAAC
>JAUMHH010010681.1:0-11122 GCA_032359455.1 Chlamys rubida
GTGTGTATGTGTGTGTGTGTGGGGGGGGGGTGTGGGTGTGGGTGTGGGTGTATGTGTAGGTGTGTGTGTGTGTGATGGTGTGTGTGTGTGTGTGTAGGTGTAGGTGTGTGTGTGTGTGTGTGGGTGGGTGGGTGGGTGTGTGTGTGTGCTGGAGGCAGATAATGTTGGTGTATTAGTCTCCTTGTGATAACGTGGATCTGATACCGATATAGTGCTACCTCAATGAAACATTCCGGTCACATTATACTGACAACGGATGAACCAGTTGTTGCCATTACCCTAAAAGCTTAATGTTAAGCAGGAAATAACAACTACCATTTTTAAGGGATTTGGTATGTCCCGGCCTGGGGACAGAGTCAATTGCTTTCCTCACCTAGGCGAACGTTCAAATCAAAGCCAATCTTGTGAGCTATATCCTATCCTAGTGTATCTTTTGAAACAGAGTGTAAAAGTTTTGCTACCTCATCCGCCACTTACAAATCTCTAGTTGCGTTCAGTGCTTCACTTTGTATTCAAACAGCCATAGTTCGCCTGACAACCTCGAACGACCTTGTCTTTTTGTCAAAATACTGGAAAAAGTTATTGCCAAGCGGTTTGAGAAACATCTCGATGAAAATGTTATCGGCGTCAATCTACATTCTGCTTACCGTTCTTGCTACTTAATAGAAACTGTTCTTCTCAGAGTACACATTGACATCTACCTACTGTATTGGTTGTCATTCATGACATGTTGTTGAAGGCTCTGCAGTATGTATTCCGTATGTCATATATGGCACTTTCCTGGTGGGTCTAGTCGTATTTGATAGACAGGAGGAAACGAATTGTAGTAGACAACGCTGTATCCGAAAACAGAACCCTTACTAAGTTGGCTTTAGATTTCCACATTGATATATTTTTGGACCAAGAAATGACTACCTTTATCAGATTTTGAAACCAGTCACTATTAAGCATGTGACGCAAACACAATTTGTTTTTGCGTTGGACAATAGAGTCTGAATGAGCTCCAAGATGTAAAAATTGTAACGAGACAAAACAGACAGCACTCATTGTGTTTACTCCCAAACACCAGAAAATGGTTTACCTCCATTCCAGCGTGAAGTTGGTACCGGTGTTATATAGGTCCTGCTGCCTTGTCATCTGCGATGGTTCTCTGACTATTGAAAAGCAAGTGATATCAGCAACAAAGTCTTCCAAGTAAGGGCTTTTGGTTGCATCCGTCAGTTTCTTGCCACAGACGCCTGCAAGACATTGGTAAGTGCTTCGGTGACGGTAGTACATAGAATATGGAAATGTACTCTTGTATGATATAGCTGGTACTCTTTTAAAACGTCAAGCGTCCTGCCTTTTTCATGCGTACTCACTACATCCGTCCTGGGGTCCTTACATTTAAAACTTTCTTGTGAAGGTTTTGAAGGCCCTTAACGATAAATCTGTTTATTTGTTCAGGGTTTTGCAATCTCTCAACAAATAAGGTCATATGAAAATGGTGTCCACAGACGACGGCAGCAACTCAGGGATCTTACTGAAATTTCCTAACCAGGATAAACTAGTCGGAATCTTCACCCGATCACATTTTTCTGACAGTGGGTTAACCAGAGTTGTCTAGGAAGACCATCCGAAACACAAAGAGTATATAGGTACGAATAAACACTCATAAAATCCAAGATCACAAGAGGCAGAAGCTCGTTTCTTCAGTTTAGTTTAGTTTCTTTCTTTAGTTTCTTCAATATCTCCTACACAACAAAAACAAGGAAAACCATTCTGCAGTCGACCCGACATGAGTTGCCCCGTGCGATCATGCAATGGGTCCTAAACCCCAATACACTACCGCTCCGACCAATGTAAGACCTACATACGGCCAGAAAATCGGGCAATTCGTGGGGGATCGTAAAACTGGTATTGAAAGTAGTCGTCCTTCGATCGAAAATAGTCGTGACAAGGTGTAGAGTCATGTCCAGAATTCAATAGTTACGACCCACAACTTTTAGCAGTCATATGGTAAGTTTTAAATGACCGCAGGGCAAGTCGTTGGTCTAAACAGTCACAGGACGACCGGTATTTGCGATCACAAGACTAGTCGCACGACTGATCTCGGAATCTAACGATCCAATATGTGTACGAAGTATTGCATATATATACCAATGAAGTTCTTATTTAGAAATTTCGATTATCACCTTTTCATGATATTGAACTCATTGATCATGGTATTGCACTCATTGATCATGGTATTGCACTCATTGGTCATGATATTGCATTCATTGGTCATGATATTGCATTCATTGGTCATGATATTGCACTCATTGATCATGATATTGCATTAATTGGTCATGATATTGCACTCATTGATCATGATATTGCATTAATTGGTCATGATATTGCATTCATTAGTCATGGCATTGCAATCATTGGTCATGGTATTGCACTCATTTGTCATGGCATTGCACTCATTGGTCATGGTATTGCAATCATTGGTCAAATGAAATTAGCAAGAGCAATATGTTCACTGATGAAACAAGGCATATTTTATGGAATAAAAGGTGACATGGCTACAGGGACAAATCTGTCCTAACATGTTTCTATATTTAGTGAAGTCTATCGGTCCAGTGACGTCACGTTTGACACCTGTGTATGGGGACATGAAAGCTACTTGCCGTTAATGAACACATTTAATGGCTATTTAAAAGGACAAATCCATGAAATTGTTCACTATTTGATACCATATAAACCGGGGAATATAAAATATTTTGGCAGACATCCAATTAATTACACAAAGAAAACCCACTACCGTACATCTAGTACGCGTTACGCCAGATTCGTACCACTTACCGAACCACAAAGGTCAAACACCACCGTTAACTCGCTTTTGGTTAGTCATGTGTCTGCATTTCCTATTGATATATGTGTACGAACGCGCGCGTTTAGTAAACTATATGAATGAAGATGCAAAAGATTTTTTTTTTCAATCAGCGCTGATGAGGGTACTGATTGGATATGCATATCAGCAATATCGTGGTTTACTTCAAACGTATGATTGCGTTATTATGGAATAATATATTAATATATAATATAAAAACAAGTATTTATAGAATAAACTGGGTTATGTAAAGTATACGGACTTTGAACGATTGTACAGCGATTAGAGATTTGTTTAGGTTTACCGGTACAGTATGCCTTGTGTGTGTGTGTGTAACTATAATTACAGTGAACACGTACGCGCGTGTGTGGTTGTCGACTTATAGTTTCAACGCCAATGCGCGTGTGTATTACCTCCCCGACTAAAAAACTATCAACACAGAAACTCGCCAATAGCTGAGGAGGCTGGCATTTACTCACGCGCTGTGACGAGACAGACGTGGGAAAACGTGGCAATGTATAGTTTGCAGTAATAATAAGTATTGTATTAGATAACAAGCCAGATTTGTTTATAATACACTAGTGCGTGGAACAATTAACTAGTACGTTATCATTGAGTCCGTGTTGTTATCGCGTGGTGATGCTCGCTGTCACTCTAAGTACAGAGAAAGTTTATTATTCTCTGTGTTACCAGCTGTCTGCGATCAGCTGATTCAAACTCGAGTCGATTGTTTAAAGTTCGGAGTACTAACAAAGGACTTTTTTTGTCAATCTATCGAAACTATGATCCGTAGACAGTTTAACTGTGCTCCCAACTATGATACATCGTCAGCATAAACGAAACTGCGTTGTGCTCGATTGAGCTAATGATGAAACTAAGGAGATAATTTGAAAACTTACACAAGTGTTATCGCATGTAGACATAATGAAATTTCCGGAGTATAAAAACCAAGGATAAGGTACCGTACTACGACACACAATGATGGAGGCAAGTCAAAAGGTATGTTGTATTTTCATTTTTTTTTTTCAGCATAAACAAAAATGCTTTGTGCTCGATGATCAATTGCATGGTGAAACTTAGGCGATGATTATTTGGAAGATTAAAACAAGTGTTAACCTTTTTTAGACATTATGAAATTTAATATACTTGTACTTCGGGAGTATAATTATAAACTAGAGATAAAATAAGGATGGAGGCGAGTCATCGTAGTATTTTGATACCTTTGTATAAACAAATTAAACGTGCATTGACAATTTAAAGTTATTTTCAATATGCATTGTCAGATTTATATAGGATTTTTCTGGACTTCAACATCAACCCCTACTCTCATAGGAGATGTGTCTCCAATTCCCGTCCCCTCAACCATAAGTACCATTTTCTCTCGACCCCAATAGATATACATGTATATCTAGACCTCTTGATCCCCACTTGATATGTCAACTTAAATGACTATCAAAGTTGGCCACGTCAATCAGTTCTAAGTTCTTTGTGTCAATAAGCCTCTATAATGTTATTATGTATGAACACGTATGACTTGGTATACTATATAATTTATATACTTGTACGCGGTTGAGAAGCCGACGTGTATACAACCACTGAAAAATAAGCAAACAATTCAACAAACAAAAACAAATTAAGGACTTTTACAAACAAAAAATTACTGTGAACCACATACACGTACATCTCTGTTTGAACAAATGTCTTGAATCAAAGGGGTATATATTAATAAGGCATTTTGGTTGAATATACTTTTTTTAACATTATTGTTTTAGTCCAGAATAATTTAGACCGAGAAATAATTACTTTAAATGCATGGCCTAATATTTATATTATAATCCAGATATATATATACAATACAAATTGATGATTTTTCTACTTTGTCATATACAAAATCGGTCTTGAGCTCAGTGCGGATATGCACTTTAACAGGTAGATATAGATATGGTTTTGATACATAAATGATGTATATATATTCTCAGTGTATGCACAATTTCGTACGATTTTCCCTTCCCGAAACTCATATATGAAAAATATGGATGCATTAAAAACACGAATAATAAAAGAGATATATACTTTATGAGTTTGTGTACACAGAGACGTGTAAAGCCAGAGATCTCGATTGGCAACTCAAGAATGGGAAAATATAAGCCAGTGGTCACTGGTAAAAACAACCTCTTTGTTAACACAAACAATAATAAACACACATGACATATGTAACTTGCAGCTGTCACCAGGATTTCATTTTCATTCGTAATTATTCTGTGCGTGATTGATTCCCCTTTGTCTGGTCCGTCAGAGAGTGCAGTACTGTTATAGTATACACCACCGAGGCACACTCGAACGAACAAAGGGTCTAGATCTGTTCTGACGATCAGCTGGCCGATGTAAACAAACTCACGTTGTGTTAGGTCTATATTTAGCCGAAAAGTGACGTCACTACCAATCAATAACTCTATTGCTAATCACGTGGTAAAATATTCATCATGGTGCTCGGAGGATGAAGCGAGCATAAATTGTAAGTAAATAATGGCTTATCGAGATATTAGCATTCGACAAAGACGGAGAAATTGCACATAGGGACTCAAAAACGATAACATAACTTAAACTAAGCGCGTGTATTTCAATGTCACTGGCAAATTTGTCTGAAATATTCTTATCAGTAGCACACGTATAAAGGACCTTGCCAAGACGTACCGTCGTACGTGCTATCGGCGCAACATCCATGATAACAACATAGCAGGCAATATGGAGAATTTGGTGAATTTTGTATAATAAAATTGTCTAAAATCATGCTTGTCTTTTCCTTTGATTCGACAGGTACCCTACCTCGCCAATGACCGAGACAGTATGGGCTTTTTTCACCAGTTTCGTCTGCTGTTGTGGAAGAATTTTACGCTCAAAAAACGGACACCTGTAAGTTCTTTATTTTCATTTGTAGCATATCTTGCTACATATACGCACACTCGTACATACTGCACTGAATTCTCAATAGCCACGTCAAAACGTGGTAACTTGGCATTAGTTGTTGTAACATGTATATGTGTGTATATTTCTTACACAAATATTGATAGATATATTTAATTTCATGGCTATACAGCTGATAGTGTGTATGATGACATTTTGTTTACTGGTGCCTTTGTTATTGTCCCCATCATTGTCTAATAAACAGTAACCATGAGCTTTCATTCAAAGATAAAATCTCAATATACCGTTTATATAGACTATAACTTGCCGTTATAAAAGACAGATTGTCAGCTAAATTTCAAACATTCAAAATATGCATAGCTGTTATCACAGTAATATTATATTTATAATTGATTGGCGAGAGAATAATTAAGAAATTACATTTATTGTGCTAAAATATGCACACACACACACATATTATGTATACACGTTTTAGTGACGACAATAATGCAAAAAATAATCAACATTTCCGTCACAATTAATGCTTTCTTTTAGATAATCTCTAGCCAACCAGTATTATGCATTTTTTTGAACTCTTTTTATTTTTATAAAAATACCTCAGAATTTACAAAATAGTTATGTAAAAGGAAAAGAAAAATGCAGTGTGGCTTGATCAGGGTTTGAACCCGGTACCTCCAAACTCTAGATGGATGCTCTATCCAAATGAGCTTACCTAGCTGGTTTATGTCCGCGAATAACCCAGTCTAGTCCCTTACAATATATATATCCTCCCTCCTTTTCTAAGTTTTTGCCACTGAAGACAATATACTGTTTACATACCTTGGTTTGGGTAATCCCGGTATTCCCTTTCCAAGTGTAACAGGAGAGGAAAAATGCATGGCCAGACCGGGGTTTGAACCCGGGACCCGCTTAACTCTAGATGGACGCTCTACCACTTGAGCTATATCTGGTCGTTGACAATCAACCCAGTCCAGTTCCGCTACATTCCTCCCTTCTTTTTCTGAGTCTTCGCACCCGAAGATGCAACTATTTACAACACAGGTTCGGGTATCCCCTTGCCAAGCATACACCAAATGCTTGAAACAAGGGTTGGTCAAAGGCACCACTGTAACAGGAGGAGAAGAAAAATGCACAGCCAGACCGGGGTTGATCGAACCCAGGACCCTCCGAACTCTAGACAGACGCTCTACCAATTGAGCTATCTGGTCGCTGACGATCGACCCTGTCTAATTTACTGTGAGTCCAGTTCCGCTACACAAGCATATACCAGGCATCACTGCAACAGGAGAGGCAAAATGCATGACCAGACAAGGATTTGAACCCAGGACCTACACACTCTAGACAGACACTTGCTCTCACCATTTGAGCTTGTTAAGTTCCGGTACAAATACATCCGTAATAAAAGTGAAAATAGATGTTCATTTGTTCATGAAAATCAGTTTACTTAATATAAGAGCTCACCTGACACAAAGTTCCTGCAAGTGAGTTTATGCAGTGCTGCGGTATCAGTTAATTGTCCATGTGACCGTTAAGGTGTCAACACCTTTCTTTGAACAACCTTTATTAAATATCCAAAATGAAGACCTTAAAGTTATAATATTTGGCCATTAACATACTGGGATGAAGGGCATTCAATGATGCTCAAATGAATGACCTTAGCCTACTTCAAGACCAGCCACTCTCAAGGTCACAGAGGTTAGATGTGCTGAAAAATTTAAACAACCCCTTCTAAATAATTTGGAAGACTAGGGTCTTGACATTTGGCATGTTGTATGATGAGGTGTAGGGCCATCAAGTTTTTTTTCCAAATAAATGACATTGACCAACTTTAGGAAAATCTCATACTTTCACCTAGCTGGTGTCAAAAATTTCTTCTGAATAACCAATAGACCAATATTGGCAATATTGGCTGGCGAAGAAACTTTTTTTTACAAATGAATAACCTTGTCTTATTGTCAAGGTCACAGGAGGGATCAAATGTGTTAGAATCTTTCAGCAACTTTTTCTAAATAACTAAGAAGCCTTGGACGATGGTATTTTGTAAGTATATAGTATCCTGGGATAAAGGGCTATCCTGCTTGTATTCAAATAAATGACCTTGACCCACTTTCTATATCATAGATGTCACTTGTGTTGGGATAATTTAACAAGTCTTTCTGCAGAAGGAGACGGTGAAGCGTAAAGATATTTATTATGTAGCTAGCTTGCTAGGAAAGCACACTGTCAAGTTTGTTTGAATAATTGGATTTCACACTATCAAGTTTGTGCAAATAAACAACCGTGACCATCTTTGAGTAAAAGAAGTTGAAGTCTTCCTAAGACAAAGGTATAGAGTAATGATATTTAGCCTGTAGTGTTACTTTGCTTGTTATCAATGTTGTTTAAATACATTTGACCTTGACCCATGTTGAAGGTCACAGATGTGAAATATTTTTGCAAACAGCATTCAAGCTCAAATAGCATGAATGATACTGGCTCATTAATTAGGCCCCTAGTTTTTTTGTCTAAATATAAACTGAAATTCTAGAGATACGTTGTTTACTAATGCTTCTATACATTACCAGTTTAAATATCTTAAATCTTTTTTTTTTATCTCACCTAACACAAAGTGTGCCTTTGAGCTTATGCAAAATTTGACATGTCTTATCCTGTATAGCCCACTTTTATTTCCTATTCCCCTTTAATTTTGGTTTAATGACAGTCCATTACATACTTATGTATGTGTTTTTACTTGATTATATGAGGTACGTTGTTTATTCAAGGTGTTTCCTTGGTTCCAACATATATATATGGCATATCAAGTTTAGACTGTAAATGTCTTTTGATCATTGACAAATTGAACCAGAGTCTTCATTCTAAAAGTAAAAAAAAACAAGTAAAAGGATCTCTGTAGACATCATCCTGTGGTAGACTAGAAGAGAAATGGTTTACCTACGTTTTTAATGCAAGGTCAAACAGAGGTCATTCCCTGTAAACAAATATATAAGAAAAAAAAACCAATGAATGTACAGAACTCTTAGTTCTGGGATTGTATTTGTTGTGTAAGATTTGGTTGTCTGGGGTTGGTTCAGAGGTTTGAGTTGTACTAACAGTTGATTTAGAGGATGATTTAGAAGTTTTAGTTGTGTAAGAGTTGGGTGTCTGGGGTTGGCTCAGACTAAGAGTGTAACATTTGGCTGTCCAAGGTATATTTTGAAGTTTTAATTCCAAAGATTAGTTTAGAAGCTTTGTTCATACATGTATCAACAGTTGGCAACAAGAATAGAAACACCACTTATGATTTTTTTTATCACCTTCTTTAATTGCATTGAAAATGTTGATGGACTTGCATGAATTTACTCTGTGAAAAATTCATGGGACTTATCAAAAGTCTCTGATGCTTGAATACTGACTGAGTAAATGAAAAGTTTACAGTTCTGTTGCAGCAGGACATATCTTTTGTTCTCCTTTGTGTTAGATTTATTAACAAAGTACAAAGGATTGGTTCCGTAGTTAACTCTGGTATAAAGAACATATCTATGTGCCATGCTTCTGAACAGTGCCTGAGTGAGTCTCCTGTCTACAGGTTTAAAACCATGCCATACAAAATCTATACCAAGGTTCTGTGTCATCTGCCAATGCCTTGGGTCCTGATATCTTGGGAACCATTTGGCATGACTGACAAGGCTGCGTTTCCTTGATTCTCTTGCGATACCTTTTATTTAAGCATACATTGTATATTGATTTGCAATGGTGATCAATGAAATTCAATCTATTAAGTGATGCCAGAAACGCATGCTGAATATTTGACAAGGCATACATTTTCAAGGGCAGTGTCTTCACCGCTGCTTCCCAATATGATGCTCATGACATCTTGATCAATTTCACATATTTTTATTTTACTTCTGACACACTTCTAGTAACACGTAATTAACTCATTCACCCCTGAAATTTCATAATGGACTATTCCAACCTTTGAATTGGAAGAGTTCAAATGTGTCTTCAGGGGTGAATGAGTTAACAAACAGCACATGGACAATGTTCACAACATCTTGAACACCAATTTTCACCAACAAGTTGGCAACACACCATTGATCTTGGATGCACATTCTCATACCTGATTTTTTCAAATCTTGCACAAAATCTTTTACAAAACTTCACAACACACCATTGTGTGAAAACGTTATCCACCCAACCTATCTGAGATCTCTCTGAACATTTTACACACATTTTGCCAAACACCTGATTGATTCACACACAAATAAACACAACCAATTTGCATATAACTTTCAAACACTTCTGAACAATATGTACATAAAACACCTAACACTGGAATTTGACTAGATTGGTCTGGAACATCCTTTACCAAAGAAACTCAGTGAAGTATAATGGGAAGCCCCCCCCCCAATAAGGGATTTAAAAGTAAATATTTAAAAATCCTCTGTATAAATGAAGGGATTTTGGCTATATTTGCTCTTTGGCATCCTTGGGCCAACTTAATGTTGAATGCAGTGTATATTCTTGTACATAAAAACAATCCACTGATCCCCATCTGATAACCAATCTGTAACCATATACATTTGTTTGGCATGAAGAGATACTTAGCACAATCATGCTACTGGGATTGGTATAAGGTCCAGCCCCGCCTCTGCTGACTTAGTCCCTAAGTAATGACATGGAAACAGTTGACATCCCCACGACACCAATCACCGTATATTAGTCATAAAAACCCCCAAATACAGTCATGCTATCAGGATTGGTCCAAGGGTCCTGGGTACTTTGTCCAACCAATCACTGTATACAATTACTAGTCACAAAAACCCCCAAATATACTCATGCTATCAGGATTGGTCCAAGGGTCCTGGGTACTTTGTCCTAGTGTCATAACCCTGAATCAAATGCACATTATACATCTTACACAAATTTGCTCTTGAAGAATACATGGTTCTTCGGATCTTGAAATAATTTAGTATTCATTGAGAGTAGCTGTTCTAGGGGTTGCTGGGTAATATTCCTTAAAGTGGGAATTAGATGTTAAAATATTTACGAGTCGATTCTTCTTGAGGAGATGATTGCATTTTGACCAAATTTTTTTTGAACTATCTTTTGAAACAGGAAATGAAATGTTATATAAAGAAGGGTTTTTTGTCCCCCTTGTTACTGCATATGAGAGGCAGATTCCAAAATGGCGAAATGTTTGAAATATTACCTTTAAGGAAAATATTTTGCCATTATTACTTAAAATCAAGGTGAGCAATATAGACTTTTCAGCCTTATGTTTTAGAGTTTAAAGAGGCTCAATGCCTTAGATTGTTTATCAACACGCTAATACAAACGGACGTGCGTCACAAAAGGAAGTGCGTC
>JAUMHH010010692.1:0-11122 GCA_032359455.1 Chlamys rubida
ACATAGAGAGGGGGCACAGAATATTTAAAATCTATAAAATGTACCCCCAGTTTTAACAATGCAGGGGGAACACTGTAAATAGACAGCATTTTTGTAAACTGTACAAGCGTTCCTACCTCTGGTCTTCCTCGTAGATCTTGCGCACGATCTCGTCGATCATGAGCTTCTCCTTGAGGAACTCCTCGTAGGCCTGCTGTTTTTTGTGTTCCTGTTCCTCCAGCTGGCGCTCCAGTTCCTGTTGATAGCGGATCTGTTCCCGGTACTGTTCCTTCTGGCGCTGTATGTCGGCCTCCTCGGCACGATCGTGTTCCTCTTTCATGTTACGCGAGATCTCCGCATCACGTTTCTAGACAATAGAGAAATATGTTTGTAAGTGGGCAGTGATCCATCTACAATTTATTTTAATGAGTCCTTTTCAACTGTATTGATAAAAAAAATGAGTCCCACAATGTTAAATTTAACTATTTCCAGAAAATCTGCGAGTCCCATCAAAATTCTATGAGTACAGGACTCGGGACTCACATGTAGATTTATCACTGAGTGGGTGGTATTACACGTCTTTTTGATTCCAATCTTTTGTTTTCATATTTGTAAAAGTGGTAAATAAATATAAATTTCATCTTGAAATAAATGTAGTTACACTTCTCAATTGTGGGTCATAATAATAACACCAGGCAAGATGTGTAGGTCCTATTAGTAGTGTGCCCAGGAATACAGGTGTTACAGCTATAGCTACAATAAAACTAGTGCTATTGGCTACATGACGATGTGAAGCAGCCAAAGTTCAAACACATTTAAATACTAACTGTAGAAAGTTGATACAACCTGTCAGTTTCTAAAAAAATAGTTAAATAGGAACTGCAAAAATATTGTGCACCTTAGTTTCTTCTTTAAATTCCTTTTACCCTTTAATAGTCGATAGCCTAGCAGGATTTAGTGTATTAAAGTGATATAGCAATTTTACAGAACCTTTCTTTTCCTTTTTGGAATATCAAGAACCTGATACCAGCAAATCTCATCTCTGCTACATCTTACCAAACGTAATTTAAAAAAATTAATGTGATGATAAAAAACAGACAAGAAGGTATAGATTGAAAAAAACGAAGAAACAGACTTGGTTTTGGCTGTGTCACCATTTACCAAGATGTGTTTTAAATTAAATGGACCAATAGCAGCTCCCGATAGAGAGGCAGATAGTCTCACCTGTGCTATGGACTGAAAAGTGCCATAGCTAGCATCTTCTAGCAGTCCAACGCTAAAGGACTTGTTAGCAGCTGCCTGTTGCATGCAAAATTATTAAAGGATCAAGAAAGTAAATCAAGAAATATATCCCACGTCCGGCATCCAATCATTAATAAATCAGAGTTTCCTTACAAATCTGGAATCTCACATAGAAGAGGGCAAGACTGAACACATATAAATGTAGAAAACATATACACAATGTAGTGGATTATGTAAAAAAGTAGGTGTATGTAAATAAATATGTAAAACAACCGATTCCCCAAACCTTTAAATGTATAAGTGTACATTCCACTATAAGAGAAAATCAAACTTAATAATATAAAGGTATATGTAAAATCACATAAAATGCAATCATCTTCAGGAATAAACATCAAAATCAGGACATAATCATATTCGATTATATGTTTGAAACTTTCACGGTTTAGTCACATCATAAAAAATTCAAATCTCCAATTTTCAACAATGCAATATGATTGTAAAACTTCTGAACATTTAAACTGAATGACATCTAAAGCAGTGTAACACAGTACATTTCTGTGAATGTGGGTGCAAATCACAACGAGGCCAAACATTAACAAAACATGTCGAGAGATGAGAAGTCTACAATATAGCCCTCTCGTTAAATTCTCGGCAAAATTGGTGATAATATCTTATAAAAAGAAATTAAAAAGACTTCTGAAACATGACCTTTATCAAATAACAATTGTTAGTAGCTTTACTTTAAAAACGCACCACCAACACTTTATGTTAGTAGAATAGTAGGTTTCCCTCAAAATTGACCTTTTACCTAGGAGCGATCTAGATCCATTGTATTTTCCAAGAACCTAGGATAATTTTTTTTAATGATACTGATGACGGTAAACACTATCGAAAATCCCAATGTATAGCTGACCAACATGCATCGAAACACATTGTTGAACAGAAATTACAAATTAAAGTTTGTACAAGAAATTACATGTATTTGTGTCAGCATGTAAGTGCCCTATAGTTGAACACTCATTAGAATGTGTGTCCATATCAGCATACTAAGTGTACTATTGTCGAATACCAACAAAAAGTGTGTTCATGTCAACACACTAAATGCCCTATATTAATTATAAACAAATATTAAATAAGTGTTTTGATCTTTATCAATATACATGTCATTTTTCTTCGTTCTTCCAGCAAGGCCACTACCTAGGTCATAGGTATGAAACCACAACCAATGAAATGAGAAAAGAACTTGTTCAATTGCCAACATGACACCCAAATATACCATGATTTTGATCCTACCAGGTCAGCGTAAATCATAAAACTAGAAACCATTGTAATGATCACTGCAGCAACTGGTTGCCAAGGAAACTTCTAACTGTTGTCATGTTGATGTGTACCAGTTGTCTAGGAAACACTTACATCCTGTATGATGGGGACTCCAAGGTGCTGTGTGTTGGTGATGATGCAGGTCTCCTCTGGTGGGATCTGGGCATGTTGTCCAAGCTTTGCCAAGTTTTCCTCAGAGATTCCTATAAATACATACAGAAGCCACATACTGATACAGCTCAAACCGAATCACTCCAAAACTAGTGTTTAACTCACTGAATCAAAATTTAGTTTGCTCAATATTCAGACATACAAACTGGTTGAATAATTTTAATGAGAAACTATCCCCTCCCAGTTATGTTCTGAAATGAAGAAATCAAATATGACCATACAAATTTCAACCATATTTTCCCCATCACCTGTAACGATACACAATTTTGAAATTCACCATAAGAATCTTCATTAAATCTTGGTTTTGACAAGGAATTTATATAATCAATTCTCTAATGAAGTTTTTCGGATTTCAAAAACTATTTTACCCAGGAGGAATATGAACAGTTGCACTTTAAATTTTTTGTAAAGATCTCAGTGGAAAGTATTTTTACTTTAACTTTTGATTTGATGTGTCTCATTTATCTGTCAAAGTCCACTGTGCTCAGGCATTCTCCCTTTCGCTGGACAAGTTGTAAAATCATGAGCTCACCCCCACCCCTCTGCCAGACCCAATATGTTGTAAGTAGACAAGTATACATGCTATCTTGAGTCTGCTCCTGCTTATTGTCAATGTACATGAATGAAACTAAAGTAATTTTTTCAGTTACATGTTACAGGTATCCACCTGTGAAAGTAGACGCATAAATACATTCTCCACATCGCTAACATATGTGTGATCTATACATAATAGAATATGCATACAGCTCAGCAAGAACTGTTCCTTATCAAAATCAATCAAATTCCTTAACACAACATGTTAACAATCCTTGATATGGTACTTGTGCTGAGCATTAAGGTAACATACCTCCTTTGTGGATGATGTAGAGAAGGATAATGCGGATCTTGTCATATGCTGCGATGTTCTGGTCCAGCAGAATTGGCACAATATTCCTCATGTGGTCTTTGATCTTTTCTCCCTCAGCATCTGTACCCATGGCCAGGTCCTGTAACAAAATATAGAAAAGGAGTTTTTACACATGGCCAAATCATGTTACACAAAATACATAGGGCCACCAATAACTGTCAAACAATGTTATATAAAGCATGTATAATTTAACTGGACAACTACCTGAAAGGGACATTAACTGAAATATAGCATATTTTTTTCATTGGAATACTAGAAAAATATTTGATAAAATTCAATGATTTGAATCTTGTTTTTTTCTATCTCAAAAAACAGTAAAAGAATTTCATATATGTATATGTATATTTGTTTTTATCACAGATTCATGGAGATTTAACATGGGAAAGGGACATAACTCCTATTTCTTTTATTTTTGCTTTAGTGTATATTTTATTTGTTTTCAATTGATATTTCTATTTTGTTTGTATATTAGTATTGCATGTTTTCAGAAAGCAGTGTCCTAAACATTGATAGAACATAGGAGAAAAAACCATTATCAGATTTATTCCATTCAGACTGAGGTCATTTGAGTAGATCTCTAGCCATGAAGATGTGGTAATGTAGAAGTGCATTGTACCTGTTCCACCTTACAGAGCTTGTCTACATGTTTCTGGTAGATCCTCATACAGTCCTCAGCCAGGTGTAGGTGGGTGGAGTATTTGCTAAGTTCCTTTTGGTACTGGGGCATCTTCTTAATCATCTGTGATACGTCCCTCATGTTGGCTTTACCTCCCTCAGAGTCCTTCAGACGCTTCTCCTGCTTAAACTGTTTTAGTTGCTTGTTTACCTGCCTGAAAACAAGTAAGTATGAGAATGCAGACAAACCTTGTCATACTGTCATGGTGTAACACTTTAATGGGGTTTACTAGTATATTGAGGAAACTTATAAAGGAATTTGGAATATTGAAATATGTTTGTGGTAATTGAGATGGTAAATGAAATGAGGAGGCATATTATAAAGGTTTACTTAAATTTAGTCTGAATTGTACTTATATTTGAAATGTCTTAAAAAGAGTTTTTAATTTCCTCGCAAACGGTCTTTATTTAAAGTTTTTTTAAATTATATTTTATCAAAATCTAAAAAAAACAATTAAACAAATATTTGTATATGACCAAACTTGATTATGCAACACAGATGAGTTAATAGCTGTGATATCTTTCTAACGGTGATGAGTGTGATTTCTCCCACAAACACTCTAGGTGACTCATTGGATAAACCTGAGTTATTGAACATTTATGGTCACCCACGAGTGGGTTACATCCTGGAGGTTATTTCATTGGTCAAACTTGTAATTGCAATGTCAATGTCCTTGATTCCCAAGAGAAACAAATAGTTTTCTATATACATAATTTCTATATGGTGGGGGAGAAAACTACCCAAACTTGTGACGGTTTGTAAGCAAGTTTATCCAAATTTCATTAGTTAATTTTAAAATTGTAAAAGACACTCTGTAATTATTGTGTCTTCATACAATTTGAAAATTAACTAACAAGAGTTAGATAAACATGATAACCAAGCATCACGAGTTAGGAAACCTCTATAGGACAGTGATGTTTTAGTAACAGTGATATATTAATACTTACAGAGATACAACAGTGATGGGTTACTTACTGTGATACAACAGCAATGTGTTGGTGGCGGAGCTCTACCCACAACTCGTCATTCTCGTGTAACAGGGATTCCTTGTCACTCATGTCATTGCCACTTGTATTCACATATCTACACAGAAAATTACACAAATCAAAATATTTCCTCATCCCTAATCTTTCTCTCTTCAATGCAATAGAAGGGGTGGGATCCCTTTTATTTAAATATTTAAAACATACTGGTACATAGGTACCGGACTTTGCCTCAATGAAAATGGAGGCAAACATGAAGACTATGGAACCAAAGAAAAGCTAAAATGCAAAGTCTAAGCAATATCATTGAAGCATAAAACAGAGGTCACAGTAACCTACATTTTATGTACTAGTGTGGTACTTCTTGTGATGTATTCAGATATAAGTTTAATGACAGTTTGAGTAATAAAGCTGAATGCAACATATACCAGGTAACCAAGATCTCATTTGGAATGACCGATTGAAAGAAAAGGCAAACTCTTGTAAAAATGGACATGGAAACTGTATTTAAAAACTTATAAGATAGAGTGCCTTTCATTTTTTTATCATAAAAAAGGTTTAGCTGCACAACTTAACCTTCCTCTTACTGGAGCCTGATCTTAGACTAAAGTTGATTGCAACCTCCATCCCTGTAAGAGGCGTGCATGGTAACTGTGTGATGTTCATGTGTCACACCTACTTGTAAACATCATTAGCGATGGGCAGGAGATCATATGCCATGGCCTGAAAAGTGAGGGCATGGAGGAGTGGAGTGATTGGGTCAAACCCTCGGTCCAGGATCAGCAGCTGTGAGCGGTCTTTCTGTGGTCCCTGAAAACAACAGATTCATAACGTTAACCTACATACAGTAGGCTGAAACCATCTACGTCCTACATAGGGAGAAACAATCAAAGTCCTACATAGGCTGAAACAATCTAACAGGTTCATAACCTACATACAGTAGGCTGAAACAATCTACGTCCTACATAGGCTGAAACAATCTAAGTCCTACATTGGCAGAAACAATCAAAGTCTACATAGGCAGAAACAACGTAAGTCCAGTGTTAGATTTCCTGTGTCCCACACAACATTATTCGTATCTGAAGCATCCAAATTAAACAGATTGTTAAGAAACCTGAGGTTGTAGGAGTTTTAATGAAGTTTAGTCCCTTAACAACAGTAAAAGGTATTGGAATGCGATGTTGCATTAATTACCACCTACCTCTCCCATTGTGTGGTCATCTGCTCTGTATGCATCTAGCTTCTGTTGAACCATCTGGGCAAACTCAGCGTTCTTGTCAAACTCACTGCAGAAGAGATACAGCAAGAATACAACAGAGTGAGGTACCCCATCTCAACATCTCGGTTACTTAATGGGAGAATGTCACTTCCCTTATTATTATACCTCATCTACCTCATCTATAGTAAAGTATGTGGCTGTCTCTATTTGGTTTAAACACATTACACGACTGGGAGACAAAACACTGAATCTCCCTCACTTGATTGAATGTTCATTGGGAAACACGATTAATCTCACTCTCGGGGATACAAATACTCATATTTCACCTATATGGTGAATAAAGGTATAGAGTGAATATGTGTTTGTTTAAATAAATCTTGGATAATACATTGTGATTGTAGCTTCACTAAAAATTAAGTTTCAAAAAAGAAATGAATATTACTGGAATAAAAACAAAGTAAGCAGGGCTCGCATAGGTATACTCCCTCCCTCAAGGTATACTCCCTCCCTCAAGGTATACTCCTTCCCTCAAGGTATACTCCCTCCCTCAAGGTATACTCCCTCCCTCAAGGTATACTCCTTCCCTCAAGGTAAACTCCCTCCCTCAAGGTATACTCCCTCCCTCAAGTTTTTGGCAATTATTGGTGAAATAAGAAGAAAGATAATCTTCACAAAGTGATAAACTGACGGACTGACTGATGGATGGACTGAGTATTAACTTATTGACCCTTCTGTTACATACTACCAGTGGGAAACTAATGGACACAATAAATCTCCCTGATAGAGGATGTGGCTCTGGACCTTGGATTGTGTAAAAATCAGTTGTAACTTGGTGGTACTTGAGCATTTCTGCAAGAACATGAAAGTTAATAAGACACAGTGAATGAAAACTTCACACAAGCCTGGGACTCCTGTGAGTGTATATACAATAGAGCCTGCCTACCTCCTGTATCTAACAGATGGGTACTCGCCCAGTGTGGCACACAGAGTGGCAATTTGTTCCGCACATCTCTCCAAGTTTAAAGTACGACCCGCTTGTTTTAAGATTGGGTTGTAGAAAAACGGGAAACTCTCTGCAGAGTCAAGTGAGAACACCTGAAAAACAGAAAGACACAGCTGACTTAACAAAAGACTAATGAATGTGAGTAATTTTCTTATCGCTTTGCAGGCAACAGCATTTATACATACTTCAAATGAAGATAGAAAAAAAGGATGGGATTTTGAAAGTCACCATCATACACAGACCAACAACCATAACATACAAACATACAAAAAGATTTAAATAACATTAAAGAATTTTCTGTGTCAAGTCATTTGTTATGTTTGCACTCAAATGTCAACAATGCTTCATACAGCCTAATAGTTTTTTGTTGGTTATTTTTACATTTTTTGTGTGTTTCCAGTAAAAACAATATAATCACTCAAAAGAAATAACACATACTGATACTCAAATTATGAAATTTCCCATTTGCTTTGAAAAAGATATTAACATCATACATGAAAATTTATCCAAGGAATACATACCTGAGACTCATATGGTAGAAATGCAATGTTAATCTCCCTCAGAGATTTGATGAACTTGGCACAAGGTGATTTACTCAGCTCATTAAAAACCTCATCTGGACAAGCTGTAAAAAATATATAATTTGGAACAAATCAAGGGATAATTTTGTGATAAAGCCAAATACTGCAGCTCAAATGATTACCATATTAAATATGTCTAGTCCTGTGTTACTGACAAGGCTAAAGAAAATTTCCCTTTGGCTAAATTGGTAGAGCCTAAACTGGTAATATGCAGTCCTGGGTTCAACCCTGAGGGAAGACACTGGGAAAATATTATCTCTGTTACAGTGACATAGGCTCCAGTAGAGATCTGGGTAATGTATGTGAGAATTTCCTTAACGTTGCACTCACAAAAGGATTAGGTCTTTCAAGGGAGGGAACGTATGCCACAGTGGTAAACTATCTAGTCCCTTGTTACTGACTTAGTGTATTTACTTAATACGCATTTGAAATATGCTATGCTACATTGTTTACTGCAAGAATTGGCCTGCAGTAGTCTGAAGCTATCAATTCAAAATGTACTACCAACTGTGATATACAACACCCTAATTCACAGGTGCTGGACACACTAATCATGATGTGTTATATTATATAATAGTATATAGTACAATTGTATACACATCATATTATTGTGTCCAGCACCTGTGCCCTAATTCATGAATAGGAGATTTAATACAGATTGTGCTTGTTAAAAGTAAATTATACATACCTTCAGTAAAGAATACATGAGCACATTTGTACTGGTTCTTAGTTCCTGGAAACTCATTCATTAAAGCTCGTACGGACTGTAAAAAAACAAAATTGAAAGAATGTTGAACATAATCATAGCAGATAATTATAAATTATAATAAATAAATTACAAAACTCATGTTTGTGGGTGTCAATATGGAATTTTATATGCGAATTAACTGCAACAAACTAAAAATTTCTTTTAAGATGTTAAAATCAACTTGCTTCCACAAATGACCAGGTCTTGAAATTGACAGAAGTGTCAATAAGTGTACCTTATCAGTGGGTGTGATGAGGTACACAGCTTCTAGAGGGAGAGGTTCCCGCCTCTTGTGCAGATCCTCCACCACTGAAAAACATACACATAAGATCTGAATATATATATATGTCAAAGAAAATTGTAATAACTCTTAACATCACTATATAAATACCACAAATTTAGCAGATATTTAGTAGCGAGTACTTCATTACAGTGAAAACTCGCCTAACGACCACCTCGAAATTATGACCGCCCTGCTATTGCAGGCACTTGTTTTCAGTCCCATTTTTTCCCTCTATATCTTTAATTAATATTGGTAGCTTCAGCAATATGACTACTGTGTTATTCCGTATTTCGACCACTTTTCACAGTCCGAACGACCGCTAATTAATGGTAATTACCACGCTATTGCAACCAAACCCTGACCATTGCCCAAATTTACCTGGTGTGCTGTCAACCGTGAGCAACTACTTGTGTGTTCGCAGTCAATCTTTTGTTTCCGACATGGGTTATTATTCTTACCCACTAGATGGCATTGTGTCAAGTTAACAACAATATGAGATTGACTACTGATATAACATAGCATACAACACCAACTAATTTGGGACCCCTGTGCACTCAGCTTATATAAGGGGGAAATGAAGAAACAAAAATAACTTACTCTCCCTGTTACAACACAAATTGTCTGTTTTCTCATATCATTATTTTGCATTGTGTTGTAACTATATGTCTTCCCAAACCAACAACTAAGTAGAGTCCTGTGGAATCCTATTTATATACAGCTTCACCATGGTGTAAAATATCTTACATGTGATTCCCTCCGACATAATCTCTGTCATCTTGCAACATGACGACACCATGCGTGTGCTGAGCGAGTCCAGAACCAGCACTTTCCATTCTCCGTCTTTCTTCACAGTCCTGATGACTTCATTCATCAATTCTGGAAAGAAAAAAAGATGTTATAGGTTATTTTAAGTTGTTAGAACCAATTTCAGTTGTGAAATTAGGAAAACACTCAGTTGAATACTTCTCTTATTATAAAGAAATGTAAGACACCAACAAACATTGATGAAAATTCCTCCAATTTATTGTGCATCGCATGATCCACCATTTACAATACAAGATTATGATGCATGAGTATACTACTACATAAATATATATGCGTAATATATAATCAGATAACCTTGATTTCATCACAGAGTTTAATAATCTAAACTCATCTTATTCAATATGGTAATAGGATAGCAATGGGAATGTTGAAGATAGTTCTCTTCTGCACATTGTCATCATCCAATCAAAAATACTGCCATTGATTTTTGGCAAGGTGACATTGACATTTTGTTTGTCTATCTTTAACCCTTTCACCACTATAGACCATAATGGACTCATCCAAATAAATGTATGGTAGAGTCTACTAAAGTTACCTAGGGGTGAAAGGGTTAACAGGTTGGGCACAACAGTGCATATGGGTAATAATCCTGCATTCGGTAAAAACAGTTACCCATTATTTTTGAGAAACTATTTTATTACTGAAATGGGGAATAAAGTGAAATGAAATCACACAAAGTTCTTTAAACACTTTCAGCAAAAAAGGGCATTATCTTTTCAACTAAACCCAATAAACAACACAATGAAGTACATTTGTACACAAAAAGATATCAGTTCTAATGTCTATCTTTTTGTGAAAAAGACAAAATACATCACTGACTTTGTTCTCCATTGATCATGACTTCCAGTGTGTAGTCACTGGGAACATCCAGTGCAAATCTGACAGGTGAGTATGATTTTTTTCTGTGTGCTATTTATACATTGTAGCTACTCTACAACACACTATAAGCAATGGAGGCGATACGTTTTGTCATTTTCACAAAAATTTTGACAACTGAATAAACATATTTTTGTGCACAATTGTACCTCATTGTATTTTTTATTTGATTATGTTGAAAGAATGACGCCCTTTTTTGTTTATAATGTATTCCCCATTTCAGTAATAAAATTGTTAAATTGGTAACTGTTACCCAAATGCAGGATTATTACCCATATGTCCCATAGTGCCCAACCTTCTCAGGATAAC